>JALPCE010000057.1:0-97452 GCA_026538705.1 Aureobasidium sp. GC_Fusr_1 | reverse complement strand
GCCAAATGGAGTATGATTCAAAAAAAAAAAAAAAAAAAAAATGTGTTTCTGACAGGGTTACCCTGGCTCAACCATACTCGTCCGCAATCAATTGACCACCATCGACGAAATGAAGATGATACTGCCTCTGACTAGTTTCGAAGACGATAGAGTTTCCGTCTTGATAGATGGCAGCAGGTGAAAGTGTCGTCGAAGTATGTGTCATGTTGACTTCCACATGTCACTTCTATAGTTGTCGAGTCAAGGAAATCCTTTGGAAGCAAGAGAGCAGTCTGAACAAACACTGTTGTCTTTACAATTACCGTGCCATTTGCACAACTTAATAGGGTATCAATAAAGCCTTGCCAAACCCTCCATTCACATTACCACCACTAGAGCACATAACACAAGTAGACTCTGAATCCACTTGTGTATGACTCCATGTACTCCTGGAGCTGCTCCTTGAGTAGGGCTGGGAGTTGCAGTCGCCGTGAACACTCCAGTCAATGCAACGGTTGATGTGGTGCTACCGCTGGTGGACCCCGAGCTTGTCGAAGATGAAGTCACTGGTGTACCAGGCTTGCCTGCAGTCACGGCACTGCTAGGAGCGCTGTACTGCTTCGAATTCGAGTACCATATTCCTCCAGCCACAATGCCCTTGCCCTCTTGCATGTCTTCAATTTGCTCAGCGGAGCAAGTGTCCTGCATTGCGCGGATCCAGCAGGTCGGCGCAGGCTGCTTGGCAAGTGGCGAGTTCATGTGGGTCGAGTTCATTGAGCCAGATGACTTGAAGTTGGAAAGGTCAACCGGCTCTCCTGTGCTAAGTTCGGTACCATCAATGGTGCGTGTGAAAACCGTGAAGGCCGTCTCTGGTTGGTAGAATGGGACCATGTGTCCCGCATCGTAAATTCGGCTGAACGAGAAGTTGCCAAATTGACGTACAGCACCTCCAACGTAGGTCGTGTTGACAACGATATCTGCATAACCCGCACTGTTCCAGCCAGCAAGGTATGAAGGTGTTGATTTGTTTGCAGGAAAGTCTGATAGGGCAGCTGCGACAGCGAACGAGGCAGCCTCACCACCTTTCCAGTTGCACTAGTATACTTGTCAGCATTGAAACAATCATGGATTTCGGGCTTGTGTGCCAGAGACTGTCACGATCTCATGATTCAGACCCTCTCTCACAGCAACATATGAAGATCTTGGAAGCAATAGAGATGCAAAATTTCTTCCAAGCTCAAGAGCGTGATCGCAGAGATACGATGAAACAAGGGGGAGGACGTACAATATAATCAGCGTCACCATACATCAGAGATACACGCACTCCGGCGCGGAGGAGTTTGGCAATCTCTTGAATCTGACCACCTCGAATCGAGTCTCCTGTCTTGACAAAGGCATTCATCACAGCACTGCTGCTGGTTGTGTAGTTGACGCGGGCGCCGATGGCTTCCTGCACCGATGCTGTGTTGAGGTACTCCAAGTAGGCGTTGGATGGATCCGGCGAGGGATTCTTGACACGGATATCGTAAACGCTGAGGTTGCTCTTCTGAAAAGGGTTCATCAGACTATTGCAGTAGTAGGTGGCAGCTTGGCATGCGACGTTGGCCGGCGCACTGTCGCCTTCACCCTCTGGATCGGTCCCGTTGGCGATTGCGCGACATAGGTTGGTCTGTCTACTGCACTGATTGTTATACTGCTCGATCAAGTTGAGTTCGTCTGTTTGCGAGATTGTCTGGATGCCAAATGTATTGTTGTAGGCGAAGGTAGCGTAGTAGTAGTCCTGAATCAATGAGTCGATGAGACCATTGACAATTCCCAAGGACGTGAGCTTGATTTCCAAGGTGGAGTTCTTAGGCAAGGTGCCGTTTTCGCGTTTTGCGTTCTGTTCCTCGAAGTAATTGGCAAAGGTCGGACCGTATGTGCCGCCATAACTCTCAGCAAAGAGATTGACACCAGTAGTCGAGACATGGGAGCTGTTCGGGCGAACACCTGGGTTGTACTGTGGGAACGCGGCCAAGAAACTTTGGAGGAAATGCCACGCAGCTCTAGCTGAGATATCAGTCGTGTTGGTGGTGAACTCAGGATCGCCAGAGCTGAAGGTTCCGTTCATAAGCGCATAAGCGGGCCTTGTATTGCCAGAAGTGTCGTTCTGAAAGCCATACGGCAGATATTGATCTTCGAAGAGATCGTAGGTCAGGTTCGTAAGGGAGTCGTAGGAAAGTCCAACCTATGAATCATCAGCGATGCTCTGTCATTGGATGACTTGATCCTTCAGCCTTGTCGCGAGACAAGGTAGTGAGTAAGTACCTGGGTCGGCTGGTCTATGAACAGGACATTTGAGCTCCTGTCCCAGCCCCACATACGTGCCTGGGTGCCATAACTGCCGTCTGCCATCTGAATGACTTCGCAAGGGCCATTCTCAGCAAACATTCCGATCAAACTAGAGCTTCCAGGTCCACCATTGATCCAGATAGTCAATGGAGCCGTTTCAGGATTTTGTCTTGCCTCGGTGAACCAGAAGAAGGTGTTGATGGAGTAATTTTGCTGTATCGGCTGTAGCGTGAAGGGTGGCAGGCCTTGTTAAATCAGCAAAAGTTGTAGTCTTTGCACCATGCAACATACCGATGTAGCCAGTGAACTGTTTCTGGGTGCCGAATGCCGTGGTACACGTGCCAGCAGGTGGAATTTTGTACGCAACTGTGATATTCTCATTGATGGGCGACTTGAGGATGTTTGAATATTCTACTGGCGGTGGGAACTGAGCAAGCGCAAGCAACGGCGCAGCCAGAAGAGAGGTGATGATAGTGTATTGCATATCGTCTGTGGTGTACCAATAATCAATGGGAACTAGTCGATCGTCAGTCTTATGAACTGGTCTCTGTCCAGACAGGATGGATGGAAGGAGAGGCTGTGGATAGACACAGTGACGGCTGCTCTGATGGAGAAGCTGAAGGAGAGTGGAACAGAAGCCAGCTCCCAATGGAGCAAGGGCTAGTCTTGATGCTATTTTGTATCGCTATGGCCGACATCGAACGAGTCCGATGCTGAGGGAGGTGTGACTTACTTGATATTGTTGATGTGATGGAGAGAGCAGATAGAGCTTCGGGAGGCCAGGCTCGCAAACACACGTCCGGTTATGCTGAGAGGAGTGGAAGGTGCGATTGCTGGACGTTGAGTCAGTTCACAGCTTCCTTCACTTGTTGCTCAACCCGTGCCATGAGCTCCAACACAAGAACCCATTTTGCGACGATAGGAGGTCCATCGTGGCTTATCGTTACAGAACACATTTCGTGATAATTGTACTACACTGGTCTAGATGTACTGTGAAACCGCACTCACCAGAAAAACACGGGTCCAAACCACACAAGTCGCAAGAACAATCAAAGGAGCGTAAGCGGCAAACTCGCACCACCAGGGCTCTGAGTACGTCCAGACCTTGAGTTGCGTGGGCGGACAGAGTGCGGCGGTGAGAAAAGCACACACAGGTTGAACACTACAGTATTGGTGCGCCCACAACCTGAGGTCAGGAAGAACTCGAACGGAGGAGAGGGACCATCGCTGCTGCTGCGCCTCGGGAGTCGGGACCCTTCTTCCACCCAATTTCACTTTCAGCCGCCCATGCAAGGAACCCGGACCGGGCGTTTTCGCTGGCCTTGGCAACGTAGAAACACACCAACTCTCTCGCATTTACCAAAGTACGATTCGCATCTTATTTGAACACTCGAGAGAAAGTCGTGTTAAAGTTCGTGATATTGCTTTGTGGCTGCTACTTTGCATTCCTTCCATCTCTTCAAGAGAGCATACCATAACAAGAAACTCTGATGAACCTCCAAAACATAAAACAACCGTCGAGAGTCATGTCCCAATCGTAATCCTCATTGCAGTTTTGAATCGCGTCCATTGTTCGCCGAGGAGCAGATGAGGGAAAAAGACATGGAAAAAAAAGAAGCCGACAAAATCAAGGTGCCATCATATCATAAAATCGGAACCACTGGTAGGGAATCTCTATTGACATGAAGTGAAGAACTGAGAAAATCTCAAGAAAACAAATAAGAGGAAGTTGGGAGACGCTTTCGCTAGACGGTGCGTGAAAGACAAAGTCGTGTCATGAAGCATGCCGGAGTACATGAGACGGCGTTGCATAGCGTGGCGTAAATCTTGGGGCCGTGAGTAGGTCATTGGGCGTTAAGTGTGCGTGGTGGTCGTTACGGTGATCAGCTTGCACGAATGACAAGTCTGGCCAGGAACTTGTTGGACAAACAGTCGAAGTCATTGCGGTCGAACTTGGCTTCCGATCTAGATCGGAGGTATTTTTCTGGATCGATGTCAGTGTGAAGTCTTCGTAGTGACACTTTTTGATAAACTCACCATGCTTGGTAACATGTCCTTTCACTTCGGTCAATGCATCACAGATGGCAGGATCAGAGTTGAGAAGTTGGTGGTGACTACGAGTGTCCCAGTCCATGAAGTTGGGCAACTTCTGGCTGATGGCTTGGAATAAGCCGACAATGACACCAACGGGAGTACTTTCCATGTCGTTACAGAACTGGTTGACGGCGGTCTCGTCAGGTGTGCGGTAGTGTGCATCGAATTGCATCTCTTCCCACACAGCCAGCAGAATTGCGGCAAGCATGAAGATGGTTGGCCAATTCTTCAGCTTCTCCCCACTGTATACCGACGAGTAGAGTGCTGAGAGCTCCTCGAGAACATCCTTCTGGAGCTCTCTCCACGTGTCGGCCAAGGCAATCTTGACCTGGAAGTTGATCATGCCAGGTGCTACGGTCTTACCGCAGAACTTGCTATCCTCGTCTTCGATCTTGCCGACGTTGGCTTCCTCCTCAGACAAACCCTCGATCATGGTGATGTGGAGTGTCAGGTTGTATGCAAGAACCAACTTGAGCGCTTTGCGGATCACCAGCGACTTGGACTTGACCCAGTAGTGGTAGGCGGTCTTGAGCATCTCGGTTAAAAAGGGAGTACCTTCGAAGTAGCCGTCGACAAATGACTCGAACCCGTTGTCGAGGTGACAATCCAGATAGTCCGAGAGACTTGAACCCGACACACCCTCCATACCTGCTGATAGCTTGGAGGTGTGCGTCTCGAATTGGATAGGATCGTTGATCTTCTCGGACCAGTCAATGTTGAAGCAAGTGTCGTCACGAACAAAGACCTCGCGAACATTGATGGGCAACAGGTAACCGTAGCCGTGAGTGATGTAAACAGTGCGCTCATTGGGTGAGAAGCCCTTGATATTGGCGGCGGAGACACCGAGGTTGACGTGGCGCTCGTAGTCGGCTTTCCAATCCTTCATGAAGAAGCCAATATCCTTGATGTCGATACGAGTGCAGGGGACTTGCCAGAGGCGGGCATGAGAGGGACGGCAGCCACCACAAGGGTTGCCCTTGTCGCAAGTTTTCTTGAGGAACTTGCAACGAAGACAGGCACGAAGCTTTCTAATCTCGTGAGCTTGCTGACGCTGGTCGGCGCGAAGAGGACCCTTTCTCTTGCCAACACGCTTCTCGGGAGCACCGTCCTTACGAGCAGGAGGGCTGGCCTTCTTGATGGCTGACTTGGTGGTCTTTGAAAGAGCGTTAGTAGGAGTCTTGCGCTTCCTCAAAGGAGGCGACACTGGGCTTGAGGCGTTTGATGAGATGGTGGAAGTCTGCACTGCTTGAGAGGTAGAAGGGCGAGTACCGTCAGCAGGACTTGCCAAAGGCGATGAGGATGTAGAGTGTGACAGGTAGTCATGCTCGTAGTCGGATGAGAAATTTCTGGAGTGATGCGATCTGTGCTGAACGTAGTCGGCGGCGCTGAAGCCATCCGAGACGGGCGAGAACAGAGGGAAGGGAATTTCCTCGTAGCTACTCGACAGCTGCGCAGAGCTGGCGTCATCATTTGAAGAGTCAGATGCACTGCGGATATGAAGAGTCTGGCTAGGGTTGAAGATGGCGTTGTTGTTGGCCTCAATGTAGGAGCCGAGGGAGTGCCTGGAGACGGGAAAGTCGACTGCAGTCCAGCCATTGTCGCTACTCGACAAAGAACGAATCTCCAAATATGAGCCAGTGGGAGAGTTGCTGTGCAGGCTAGGCTGAATGTTGGTGTTTGCAGCCATGCCCATCTGGAAAGCCAGAAGCTCGTTCTGGTAGTCGTTGAGGGGATACGAGAGGACGTTCATTGACTCCATAGGTCTGGCCATGGTCATGTATGCAGTCGAGTTCATGGCCATGGCATTTTCAGCCGAGACGGGCATGTACTGAGGGGTAGCTTGCTGGATCGGCATGGCATACGAGGCATCATAGGTGCGGTCCAGAGTGGCGTCCTGGCTGAAAGCTTGCTGGGCAGGGAACTGGAAGTGCCATTGAGGATTTAGAACGGCAGCTTGGCTCATTTGCTGCTGGGCGTAGGCGAGGTGCATAGCAGTAGACTCGACAGGAGCGGACACACTGTGGGCCTCGTAGGGCTTTTGGTCGTGCTGGTTGACGGCATAGTCGACATGTTGCTTCTGGTCGAGATAGGGTTGATGTTGCGACACGGGCTGCTCGAGTTGATGTGATTGTTGATGTTGGTGGTGGTGATGTTGGTGTTGCGACTGGAGGGCTTGGTGGGCCATGGTCGGGTCGAGGGAGTCGAGGGTGAAAGCCCACTGCTGCGGAGCCAAGGAGGATGCCGGGGGATAGGAGTTGGCGTGGCGAGGATCGGTATAATCGCCAAAAGCCAGAAGGTTGTCGGGGTGGGTGAAGTCGAGGTTGTCCATGGTGACTGACTATACTAATCACGGATGCAAGCAATCTCGGGCAGAGTAGGTAGTCCAAGGCGTTCCGTCGCACACACAGCTTGGTCGACGAGAAAGGCACTGGATGGGCTGCGCAGCGATGGTTTCGCTGACCGCTGCTCTTGTTGCAAAAGGACAGCACGAGGAAGCGTGGCATATAGGTATTAGCGAGAGGACATGGTCTTGAAATGGCGGTGAAGCACCACTGCTGCTACCATGCGGGGCGGGGTCGATGGACGCGCTAGCTTTTAGCCCATGCATGGACCAGTTAGCGACTACAAGGCACAAAGCACCCACCCGTAGAGGCCCGATGTAGTGCGTGACATCCTGTCATCTCGACATGCGATGTATCCTCGCCGCAATTCTGACGGCCTGACTTGTTCGTGTCGACTTCGAGAAATTCGCAGGCTGGGAAACTGCCTGGTAGCTTATGTTTCAGCCTCAGACAGAGGAGATAACCGTTGTCTACAAAACGGTGGCAGAAACCCTGAAAGTCCGAAGCTTAAACTCACTGCGCTCAGGGAAGGCGCTTGGACGACCATCTCGCACTGCCGCCAAGTCCGACGTTGCAGAAAGGGAAGAGCGACTCGCTCACGATTCAAGTAGACCAGCTAGGATAGCGTCGTTGCTCTCGAGCCGCCGGGCACACCCAGCCTCTACTGCATGTTCCCGCATTCTTCGGCTCACGGCTTAGACTGCTCTTCAATCCTCCCCAACGACACCGGTCAAGGCCTGGCAAGATGACCGCAAGGCTTCAGCTGAAGTACTGCCGCACAAGGGAGACACACACTTGCAATGTACAGTCTGATCGTTCGCTCGAGCGACCCACGTGAGTCCATCTATCGTCGTGCCTCTGTGTAACAGCATTCCACGACCTTAGCGCCACCATGCCCTACTCGCACGCAAGGCACATCTAGCCGAGTCAGTCATTGGTTCCTAGACAAACCCGAGGAGCACCAAAAATACGAAACCTCCACGAGCTGTGCACTGCTTTTGTTTCACTTCGTGCTTTTTGTCTGTGAACTGATCTCGGGTGCAACATTCTACCGCCCGCTTTTCAGATTGCCCATATCCACCTACGTCTCTGACTTCTACAAGATCACGAATTCTTCGAGGCAGAAGAACTCTGTGCACAGACAAATCTCGGTACTCTTGTTTATTCGACCTGCAAGAAAGACACGGCTCGGTCGATCTTCATATGCATGTTGCGTGTGCAGAAGTCGGCCCAAACCTCCTGCAGCCACACAGGTTGACAGGGTCTCAAAAATCCATTTCCGATTTTTCTGCACTCCATCGTCCAGCGCACGTACGAATTTGATCCAGACTCTGGAAGCACGGCCTAGCATTCGACTGGACTGTTTGGCCGCTCCCATCCTCTATCAAGTAGCTACAAGTCTTTCTCTCAACCCTTTTTGCCCTTCAGCACGTCTCGGCCAGATCCAATATCGGCAGCCTCTCCGGTTTTCCAATTCACGCTGGGGCGAGTCTTGACAAAAGATTCCCTCTCTTGCTCGTTGGAACCATTCTACCAGTTGCGGTCGGTTGTCGCGCCATTGGACCTCAACAATATCCATCATGGCCACACAAACAGCCACCGCACATTCAGCCGCTGATGCTGGTGAATCATTAGCCGGAGCTTGAAGCGTGCCGCGACCAACCCCAAGCTCAAGTTGGTCAAATCCCCGCATTATCTTCTCGGTTTGACCATCAATCCAGGCTTGGTAGGCAATGTTGTTTTCAGCACGGATCTTCTTCTCGTACAGAATGAGCACTTGCGCCTCCATCATCCCGTCGGCGCAAGCGTGAAGAGTTCTCAATCGCCAATTGCGTGGTCGAGGGTCAGACCGCTTGTTCGTCAAGGCTTCGTCTTCTAGAAAATCGCAGATCACCTTCGAGTCGTAAACCCCATCGCCGTTGTTGCCGAGGACTAGAGTCGGTAGTTTCGCCAGAGGGTTTGACTCGGCGACGGTGGACACATCATCAGACCATCCTGGATACTTGACTGGAGCAACGACCACAGTCTGAAGCTCGATCCGATCCGCGGTGCCCATTTCGAGAGCGACCATGTACACCTTGCGCGAGAATGGGGAAAGCGGATGGTAGAACAGCCGATGAGGACGACCCAGTAGTGGTAGGGCATCCGCCACAGTGACACTGATGGAAGACCCGCCTTCCTCCGCTACCTGGATCCGGAAGTTCCAGCGAGGGAAGTGGACCAGAACACCTCGGGCATTTCGAATGCACACCTGGTTCGCTGCCAACATCACGAGCTCACCACGATCGACATGATTCGAAGCCCAGTCAGTAGGGTGGATATCGACTTTCTGACCGAGTTTGAGATTGAGTGGGTCAGTCTCGCTAATGTCGCCTTGTAAAGCAGTAGCTGGTGCAGAGGTGATCTTGTCGAAAACTTCTCTGCCACTCAGAATCCCGGGCACAGGCGCTCCAAGTTCGGCATCTTGCACCACCTGCTTGAAGCGATAGATCCAAGCATAGGTGAAAGGAAACAGCTTTCCTGAGATAAACCGCTCTGGGGTTACGCCTTCCATCAACGGGTTTGTCACGATCCACTGCGCGATATACACGGCATCGATGTCTGCTAGCGATGGGTTCGCGCTGCCAACAATCCAGTCACGGCCATCCTCGAGGAATGACTCCAGCGTCTGGAACATGGTGCGAATGTATCCATACGATTCTGGTCTCTCCTTAATCATGTCCTCGATCCTGAACGGTCGGCCAAGTCCATCAGATCTGTCGTTCAGAAATGCTGGGCTACTAGCAGCTGCAGAAAGTTCAAAAGGCAAGCAGCGTGTTACATGCCAGAAGATTTGATCATTCGTCCAGTCTTGAAGCAGCCTCTGGACCGCCTTATCTGGACCGCTCATAGGAGCTCCAAAAAGAGGATATTTCTCTTGTAGGATTTGGAGGATCAGTCTGGAATCGCAGTAGACATGACGACCGATAGCAAGCAATGGGATACGACGGTAAAATATTCCCAGAGCTGCCAAATCAGGTCTTGGCATGATTGGTGGTTGTACCTGTAAACATCAGCATTCAGCGCCACTTCTGGCCTCAAAACTCGGCATACACATTCTGGATACTTGACACCGACCAACTTCAGATACCTGAGGAATGTCAGCACTACCTCAGGAAGATACACGCGTGAGTTGTCTGCGTACCATAGCACCTTGTGCGAATATATCGATAGTGAGTAGTGGAAGAAGATGATTTCTTCGCTGTCTTGAGTCATATTTGCCAACGCACGGTGAACGTTGGAGGTCACTTGGTCACTGTTCGAGCGTTGAGATATAACGAGAAGAGTCAAGAACCCCCTCACAACTGACACGTCGTCTCTGCAAGGTTATGCCGGCTCACATGTGATCGACACATCAACAAATATCTCCGACTTGGCATATCATCGGTGTGAGCAGTAATCAATGCGATATTTACACATCTCCACCAATCAAGACATATCTGAGTCTCTCTATACAAGAGGGTTCATCTATACCATTATCGCACCTCCACGTCCATGCTCAACGTATATACATGTTGAGCCGAGGTCCTCCACCGCTCCTGCCAAGCCGCAGACCGGCAGCTAAACAGATCTACATCACCTTGTTGTGGCTCCACTCCGCTTTCTCTCCCTTCCCTGTATGCACGGTCTTATAACAACAAGCCTTCAATCTAGCACTTGCCGCTGTTCGCGCGCCATAGCCAGACATCTGATGATCTCTCTTACGACTACTAGGGACCACGTCGGCACTTTCTGTTGAGTGGGGTCGGGTATGCAGGGTTTTCCAGACTCGAGGAGTTAGGCAGTTGCTCAGGGGTAGGCTCGGGATTTGCTCGTTCAGCAATGACTAGCATCGCGTCGACATCTCGAAGTTCGACCACCTTGTTGCCGATAATGCTTAACGACTATCAAGCTGCCTCTGGACACAGGTCTGGCATCTACATCATCGTCGAGATGCACGATACTTCCTGAGTGGTTCCAACGTCTTAGAACGAACGGTGTGCATCTCAGTCGCCAGAGCGGGCAGGTTCAGTGGCCTGAATCACACCAAGGAAACCTTCAAACTACGGTACCACATCCGTACGGAAAGAAAGTCTTCCAGGAGAGTTTTCGAGGGTCGACTCTGAAGTTCTCTCTCTCTCTTTCTTGCTCCGCTGGCTCTCTTCGAGCACGACCCCGAGCAAAAGAAGACAAGTTTGTCTCCCGGCGGCTCACGTGTTGCTCGATGTCGCTGTGGGAGCAAGGTATGTCACCTCAATACCATACTCTACACTCGATCAGCAACCTGTGTTAGCACTCTCCAATTGGAGGTATCTGTTGTTCATGATCAAAAGATTGATTGTCACACACTTGAGATATACCTTGTGGTGAACAAGGGCTTTGCACCTTGCTTGTGTTGCCTCTGCATGTTTCCTTTTCTTTTTCCTTCCTTGCTATAATGTTGTCACTGGGCAACTGAACTACGAATGTGACATCCATCAGCGATCCGTTTTTGTTGTTTCGAAATCGTCTTACATTGTTGTGGATATCTTCATGCTATGTGATTCCTACTCTGCTTGGACAAGGACAGCATAGTAGGCCCTTGTCTTTCTTACTCGTTGTGCTCGATCACTTGGTCAACCTGGGTATCTTGACCGTGATTTCTTGGAAGGCTTGAACTGAAGAAGAGGCATGGTGGGAGCGTTGAGAGGGGCTGGAGTAATCAACAAACTCTTTAGATATGAATACTGCGATGAAATGCCAGATTTTGAGATTTGGAGATTGATCAGTGGGTGGCCTAGATCATCCGTGCGCAATGTGAGACGGACAACGAGTCACGATAAGATCACAAACTCATACTTGCGACAAACAGACAGCGCAAGGAGCTTTGCTACTGTCATACTTTGCAGCGGTGGACTTACCTCCAACGTGTCTGCTTCTATCACATGTTTTGTGACATGCACGCTTCTTCGTATCTCTCAATCATGTCTACCATAGGATACTACCCGCTCTTCTGCACCGTTCCACAGCTCGCGATAGAGGTCGGTCTCAGCATGTACATTTTGCCGCAACCGTCTGACCATGAGATCCAGTTGGCCGAGAAGCTCATCAGCGAGACCAGAGACGTCGACGCCGAGGCCCAGAACTGCTTTGTTCTCGTCGCCTCGCCGGAACAACAAGACTTCAATCGAGGCTTGAGACCAGTCACAGAGCCTATCTCCTGTGGTTTTGTTGGCGCGGACATGGAATATCTGGCGGATGTCTCGGCACAGAGGTTCGAAAACCTCCCCTCTGACGAAAACAATGAAAAGGTCAATGAGGATATATTCGTCGTCATCGATGAGCGTACTCTTGGGGACGGCACTCTGCGCGTTGTCCAAGACGATCTTGGACTAGTTTATGACAAGGAAGGTGAGATCGTCTCGGACGTGGTGGCAGGCTGGAGACCGTCAGATGCGAGATCAGGCAGGCAGGATGGTTGCTGGCATTATTGCATGAGTAAGGTATGATCCAATTCAAGGCCAACCAGGAAGTCCCATTGGGAGACGATGACGTTGCGGTATTGTAGTGCTGCAGGACTCTGGCAGTGGATGAGACGTTGTGGTATGGAGCTCTTTTGGAAGACAAGGCGTTGAGAGACACCTGTATGTATCGACCGACGTACTAACCTGGGTTCTCAAAACAGCAGAGGTCGTCGTAGCCAGAAGCTCTCATGCGCCTGACTGCAACGACATTCCAGTTGGCATCGTGGTCTGAGAGTGTGATGGAAAACGACTGTTCGACATGAGCCTCTTCTTCAGGGCTTGCTAGATGCACATTGGGGGCTCGCGAGGTATCACCGGTGAGGTCGCGCTGGACGTGGCACACAATGGTTGATATAACAGCGTATACCTGAGGTTGCGAAAGGCAAGATCATCAAGGTACAGACGAGCTTATCAAAGTCTACTCGGACCGAGACCCTTTCTTTTGCTGACTCAGCCGTGTGCGGACACTGAGCGCGAGTGGCCACTATCTCCATCTCTCCCTCGATTGATCTGAGACTGCGAGTTACGACAAGTTTGAAAGGGTAGCGACGGGTCACGCAGACCGGCCGTGAGCGGTGACCATCAGGCTCAACAGTCGCTTTGGGCAGTCCGATGCTTCTCGTGACATTCTAATCCAATGTCAACTCCCAGTACAACTTCAGAATCAACATTGATATTGTTGCTGCTTGGAGAGTGTGCATACCCAGCTTTGAAGCATAGTGCCTTCTCTGGCCTTCGCTTTAGACCCAGCAGTCTCAGTCTCTTGAGAGAATGCTTACTGTACGGCTGTACAAAGGCAAAATGCTATCATCACCTGGATTGGTCACCAAAGAGGGCATAAAGAATGCTGCACATCAAATAGAGAATGAATGAACGTCAACGTTTGTTTTGGATCGGTTCTAAAAGGAAAAGAAAGGAAAGAACCAATGGCAATCTCCTGAGCTGGTAATGCAAGCACCTTCCACCAATCCACCAACCCGGAAAACGTTCTCTATGAACTAGCCAAAGTTTCCAAATTTTCGGATCAGGTCCGAATTAACCATCCTCGCAATCTTGCCCGATCCCCTCCTCCTCCGAGCTCAAGCAGTCTTTCACCAAGCGACCTCATCAGTAATGTTTTCAAGACTCGACAACTCGACTCCCCAAGCCCTAGCCACTTTCTTCGCCCTCGCAAACAAAGCTTCCTCGTCAACAGTCATGCTCAACAACTTCAACGTATCGATCTCCAACAACAAGGCAGTCATCTCAAACGCCAAGCTGGGCTGCAAGACTCTGACTTTGGGGTGCATGAGCGAGGTCACCATGTCATGTTGTTGAGCTGGGGAAGCGGCTCTGAGGACCGAGAGGCTGTAGAGCAAAGCAGTTGTTGCTGTGAATTGTTCAGAGGGAGAGACGTCCGGGCAGGTGGTGGTCTGGGTGGAGTCACAGCCGGAGGCGTCTTTGAGGTGTTCTTCGTAGTCTTCGCGACTCAGCATACTGGCATTGAAGTCCAAGGGGACTGGCAGCTTGGCCTCCCTGACCTCATCGTCAAGTGGAGAGCGCTTCTGTTCTTCCAGAATGTCCTTCCAGTGTTGTAGACGTTCGCGCATGAAAGACTTTGCTCTGTCCTCGGCCGTGAGTGGCACATTGAGCTGATCATTGGAAGTGAACTGCTTCTCTGCCTTTTGTTTTCCGTCCGACATGTCCAGAGTGTCGCCTTCCTCAGCACTGTGCTGGCTGACGGGGCTCAGAGACTGACTTGGTCTGTTGAAGATTGGCTTGGTCATGCTGAACTGATTCTTGTATCGGACTTGGTCATGATCGCTTCTCAGCACTTCCTTCCAAACTGGCAGCGTCTCTGCGGAGATGTCCTCGTTGGAAAGGATTGGCAAAACGTAGGAGATATCTGCGGCTTCTTCGACATCCTGGATGTTCTCGGAGTGGTGAGGAAGAGAATGCTCGGCTGTAACATTATCGTTGATTGTGAGAGCTGTGTTGGACTCTGCCATGTCTCCAGTGTTGCCACTCTCAGCCTTGAAAGTACTCATCGCGTTGTCGTAAGTGCTCATGTCGTCCGAACTGACTTCAGGGGCAACTCCAGGTGTCGCTGTCAATTTATCTCGCTCCTCAAACTGGGACCTATTGTCTTGTTTAGTGTCAAGCTTGATGGAAGACTTTTCAGTTTGTCAAACTTACTGCGACTCGAGATCGCACCGGATGAACTCTTCCAACCCTGCAAACTCCTCGTCTGTGAAATGCATTCTGCCACTCATAACACGTCCAACAATGCATGCTTTGACTCTGGCTTCATCCATTATGCTGATGTCTTTGTGCGAAGAGTAGAGACGTGGATTCTTGGCTACGGACTCCAAGATGGCTAGAGAATCCGGCAGATGTGACTATGAGGATATTCTGTGTGATTAATCCATACTTTGATGGTGTCTTTGTGATGGATAGTTGATATTGAAGAGATCGTCTGCTCTCACGACAATGGAAGTCGAGCGTGTTGAGTTGTCTCAGGCGCAAACAACAAACCAAGCGGAACACAAAGGAAGCACGACACAATCCCGTCACCTCTCAGGAAAACAGAGATAACCATGGAGCCTGCAAGTGAATCTCCAGAGTATAGGAGAAGTATACACTTTCACGTTGCGCCCCCACGAGCCCAACAACACCCACCCGGTCCATCATTGTCTCCTCACAGTCTTCCATCACACCAACTCTTACAACTCGAATACTTGCACGTTCTTTCCGTCTGTCTCCTGCCAACAGTTTCTTCACCGTCACGCAAATCAAGCAAAATTAGCCATTAACAGTCACTCACATCCGCCTTCACTCGTAAATGTATCGCTCACAATTTCAGTTCTTGATACATCCACCCCCTGCAAATTATGTACAATGAAGTCCGACGAGCCGCAGAATTCGCTATATAAAGTATGGCCACTGTTTGAGTTTCAAACGAGACAGACGCAAGGTCAAGCCTAGCCCTTGTTATCACGAGCCACGACACTCACAAGACAAGAACCGTCGTCAATGCGACAGAACCTGTTCCTACTATCTTGATCTCCCCCATCACGACACAATGCACTTCAACAATGAGATTTTCACAAAAAGGAGAAACGCCTAAAAGGCTCAGAAGGACTACAAGATTCAAGGACGCGTTTGGCCTCCTCCTCGCTGATGAGGTGTACAAGACAGGTAATTGCATTCTCTTGACGGTTTGAGTGCAAATGTTCTTTGTCTTCATACTTACAGATCTCACTTGGAAGATCTTTGCAAAAGGTTGAGGAATGGCAAAAGGCAAAGATACTGTGCAAAGGATAAATACTCAGTCCAAAGGTCATTGGTCCTCTCGTCGCACGTAATCAGCACCCTTCTGTCATATAGAAGATTGGACGCATGCTTGATACTGTCATCAACAGCCGTAAGAAGATGGAGGCTCGTAAGGAGAGAGTCCAAGTTTGTTATTTTCTTCTTACTATGCTATAGTATACTCGTCTTCCTACATACAAATTCGAAACTTCACAAAGTTATCCCACAATCTCACTCCCCAAGACTGTCCTTGAAATCCCTCACCGCATCCACAAACTGTTCATCCCTCTTGAAGCCCAAATCCATCGCTTTGGTGACGTCAAACCTGATGGGCCACGAGTCCAACATATCCTTGATTTCCCTTGTCGGTTGCTCTCTCTTGACCAAGTCCACAGCTTGTTTACCTCCCACCGTCTCCAGCGCCTCTAGCATTTCCTTGACACTAGCCGTGATGCCAGGAAGATTGATCTGTCGCATGTGACTAGGCAAACTGTCTTTCTGTAATGTCAACACATGCAACAGATTCTGCACCAAGATCCTGGGCGAACACAACCAAGCCTCAAAGTCATCTGCACAAGGCAACGAGGAAGGCAATCCCTGCAAAGGCTCTCTGAACATGCCACTCATCCATGAACTAGCCGCTTGAGTGGGTTTGCCCGGTCTGACGCTAACCGTCGGAAACCGCAGAGTAAACCCATTGATATATCCTCTGCGCGAAAAATCATTGATGGCGTACTCGATCATTGATTTTTGTGTTCCGTACGAGGAGGAAGGTGTGGGTAGAGTGGACTCTGAAGGCCATTGAGGCAGAGGTTGACCATAGATGGCTGTGCTGGATGCATATACCACTCTCACGCCTTTGCATTTGCTTCTCAATGTCTCTAGGAGATTGAGGGTGGAGTGTAGGTTTACTCGATAGCCTAGGTCGAAATCTGCTTCCGAGCCTGCAGACATGATGCCATGGAAAATGTAGATGGCGTCGAGGTCGGAGGGGATGACGGAGCTGCTGTCGGAAAACAGATCGGCTTTGATGCAGGTCGCCTTTGAGGACTTTGAGGAAGCTTTGGAAGGCACTGGTGGCTCAAAGATGTCGATAAGAAGAACCTCGTGGTCAGCATTGAGTAAATGCTCAGCGAGAAGTTGGCCGACGAAGCCGCCTGCTCCGGTAATTGCTATTTTCATGGCTGGTAGCGAGACTATGATGTGAATTTGTTGGTCAACGGGTATTAGTGTAGAGGCAAGACCGATATTCAGTTCGAGGAAGTAGCAGTGATTATATACGCGGCTCTTCCTTCCGGTTATGGGTGTGGATGATCAAAGGCGGGGTGGTGGGGCAGGAAGGACATCGGCAAGAAGACCGAAAACGAGCGGAACAATTCTGTCGCGAGAACAAGAAGTCATTTCCGCTGCCACTTACACACGAGCACAATGTTGTTCCAGCTTTTGCCATTGTTGAACGCTGCGTGTTCGACCGATTGAGATGGCAGACATTGAGATTTGACAGAATTATGTTCATCAATGGTGATGGCTAACAATAGCTAGATATGGACAATGTGCTTTCTCTCAAACATCCGGGTTCGTTACATGCGTGCGATATGCTTATTTCTTGTGCTTGTTGTGGATGTCGATGACCTTTTGTACCTCCTCGTACGAGCCCATGAAGATACCGGACTTGTCGTGGATTGACTCGGGGACGATCTCGATCATGCGCTCCATTCTGCTGTTGACTGCTTGACCGCCCGCTGTGATGAGTTGTTAGCGTGTGTACTGTGGTGCGATGTTGAAAGTCTAGCTTACCTTGCTCAAACACCATGGCCATGGGAGCACACTCGTACAGAATACGCAGCTTGCCCTTGGGCGACTTCTTGTCGGCTGGGTAGGCAAAGATACCACCGTACAGAAGGGTTCTGTAGGCATCGGCAACCATGCTACCAATATATCTCGCGCTGTAGGGCTTGCCGCCCTCCTTCTCGGGCACCTTCATCGAGTTGCACCACTCCTTGACGGGCTCCTCCCACCACAGTGAGTTACCCTCGTTGACCGAGTAGATTGCACGCTTGGTGGGCATCTTCATGTCGGGGTGGGTCAGGATGAATTCACCCAGGGCACTGTCCATGGTGAAGCCGTTGACGGGGCCGTCCTTCATGGTCATGACGAGCTGTGCAGAAGCACCGTACATGGTGAAGCCAGCAGCAACCATGTCGGTACCGGGGCGGAGGAGGTCCTCCTTGGTGCCCTTGGCACCCTCGGCGAGCTTGTAGATACCAAAGATGGTGCCGACCGAGACACCAGCATCCAAGTTGGAGGAGCCGTCAATGGGATCGCAAGCAACGGCGTAGCGGGCGTTGGGGTGCTCGTCAAACACAATGGGGTCTTCCTCTTCCTCGGACACCAAGATGCGCACGCGACCCGACGATCTCATGGCCGAAATGAAAATGTCGTTGCCGATGACATCGAGCTTCTTCTGGTCGTCACCCGTCGAGTTTGCCGAGCCAGCGAGACCCGAGAGATTGATCAGCGAGGCACGGCGGATGTAGTAGGCAATCGACTTGAAGGCGAATTGCAGCGAGTGGCAGAGGAGACTGTGCAACTTGTCAGCATCTTGGCGTCTCCCGATTGACTCGAGCGACGTACGTAAAGTCACCGGTGGCTTCCTTGTGTTTCGTCTGCTCCTCGGTGAGGAATCTGGTGAGGGTAATGATCTCGGTGTTGATGGCTTCCGAACCACCAGGGCCGGAGTGGGACTCGTTGTTGGAAGACATTTCTGGAATGGGAATGTGAAGTTTGCTGAGAGATGCGAGAAGTCGAGTCTGAGCTGCGGGATAGCTATGGTGGGGTGTGAGGGGTATTGGGTATCAAGTGGGACAGAAAGGGAGACTGGAGAGGAGGGAGGGAAGAGAGGATCAGAACAGCAGCAGCAACAGCTAAAAAGAGTCTGACTGCTCGACGGTACCAAGCACACAGGCAGACTGTCTTCAGCGCGGCCAACGTCACAAGGAGGAAGTTGTTGGTCGGTGTTGCGGAGCTCGAAACGTCAGATGTGGAGAAGCACCAAGACGATCACTTGTTCAACTTTCTGATCTGGCAGTCGTTCGATGGGATGTTGTTGGCACTGTATGAGCGCGACAGCAGCACCCTGGTTATTTGTATATCTACCATTGCCGAGGTCAGGCTTTCGGCGCAAGTGAAGATAACTCACGCGGACAAAATGCCGCCCACCGGGTCGAGGACGCGGTTGATGAGGGGCAGCACGACGACCGTGGGGACTGTCTATTTCTCCGTGATAGAGCCTCGCTCCCCGGCTTTGCCCGCATCATACAAGACATTACCAAACCATCCCGATCCACTCCTCGGTGTCATCTTCTCCCCGTTCTCGATTCTCCAGATCAACTTCGGCTATAACCCACTTCCATCCTATCAAGACGACCGGTGCGACCTTGTATCTCGAATGCATTTGACGCTTTTACATGCCTGATCACATGTCAGATCTACATCTCTCTCTCTCGAGATCCTGTAAACAGACGCCAAGACAACACCAGTCGTGTAAACATACGGGTCATCTGTAGCCGAAGCCTCTGACCGGATGAATTGATGAAAATATATACATCATCCTGGCTTGATCCTTCTCTATGTTTTTTATCTATGAGTCTAGGGGCATTGAAACATTACTAGGTGCCGAAAGAAGCCGCAGAGAATTCACAGTCTACAGCAAGATTGCTGCTCCGATCCACGCACCTCCGACCAAGGCACCGACACGAGGAACGGCGCTGTTCATGACTCCCGCGCCTGTGCTCGAGGGTTCAGCTTTGGATGTGGTTGTGCCTATGGCTGATCTGCTAGGTGTGGTCATGGCAGATGTCTTCGTGATACCAGACACACTGGCAGGTCCTACACTGACAGTTGGCTCGAGTGTGCTTGATGTGGTGGCCGGCTTGATCTTGACATTGTTGTGGTTCATCAACTCGGGTGCTTCATCAATAAGGAGGGCCTGAGTGACTTCGAGGGCGGATAGCTCCTGTCCGATGCCATATTTTCCATCAAAGTCTGTGTACCACTTTTGACCGCAAGTCACGCCATCACTTGGTCCAGAGCAAGATTTGGCAGCTCCTTGAGCAGAAGTCGTGAGAAGGGGTTGGATGGTAGAGCGGGTGTAAGGTGCGACAACCATGGCTTTTCCAAGGAAGCGAGCCAGGTAGGCCTTGAAGCTGAACTGGTCGGTGTTGCAGGTATTGTACGGCTCACAGGCTCCTTCGACTATGATGTTGGTAGCATTGTCAAAGGCTTGGAAGAATGACTGGTCGACTTGCTCAATCAGACCGGTCAAACGCGTCTCCCAGGTAGAGGAACCGTTAGTATAGTTGTACAGGGCTGCAGCGCCGTAGATGAAGATGCCCGGGTTGTAGGTCCACTCTAGCTGCTCAATCTCCTGGCAGTTGTCGGTGGTGCTAGCACCGTCATAGACACGGTAGCTGCTGTCGATCAAACCAACCGAAGTCTCCCAGTCCCAGATCTTCTCGGCCCAATCGTAGTATGTGCTGTTGCCAGTGAAGCGTGCCAGACGAGCAGCCATCTGAAAGAAGCCTCCGTTCGAGACCGAGTTCTTGTAGTTCCACCCTGCATTGGACGAGAAGACCTGCCACCTCAATCCTCCGCCGCATGTTGTGGTGTCCCAGCGAGGGGCCATGGTGTCGAAGGCGTTTACGGCGAGCGTCTCCCAAGACGGCGAGCCCTCTGGAGGATCGGGGAAGCCATATTCGAGGGCGGAGAGGGCGGCAAAGGCCCAGAAGGCTTGGTCATCGTTACCCTATCATTCCAATCAGTCATCCGCTCTCGAAGGCTCAGGTCTCGGGCAAGAAGGTTGCTGCCCAGGCATTGTACGCACCATGCTGCTGTAGTATGCTTCGGGAAGGAAGTCATCGTTTGTACCCGTCTGAGCCATCATGGCCTGCATGACAACATCGTTGAAGCTAGTGTCGTTGGTGTAGGCCCAATAGTCGATGAGACCTCCCCAGACAGCGCCAGCCTCCCACCAATATAAAGGATAAGGTAATGTGCCTATCGACTCTTTCGGTGTGTCGGTTTGGTTGTTCTTGTAGTAGTTCATGAGGCCATGTGCGAGTGTCGATGCTGCACTGCGGATAGAATCTGGTGATGAGACGTCGAGGTCCAAGGCGAATCCAAGCTGAGCGCATGCCGCCAGGGCTGCGAGAGACTGTGAAAGCTTCATCTGAGCCAGTCGTCGTGAGTATTAATTATATGATATGCAGCAAGTATGAGATGCTTCAATGCCCAATGCAAGATAACCAGTGCTGTGTAGGAAGACGAAGTGACTGGCTACGAGGCCATGATGTTAGTTTTGTATGCCGAGTTCACCAACGAAGAAAGAGCGACAGTCTCGAAAAAGTCGACACAACTAACGGCTATCGTCTTGGATAGGGTGAAATTGGGTGCAACCGTTGGCGCCTTCCTACTCGATACCAAAAACAGCTGCGACAGGCAAGCCTCGTTCGTGTTGGCCCGCCGCGGAAATGAGGGCGGGAGCATAATAGATGCCGCCTGGAGCCTGTCGCTTCTACGCCCAAGGTATGGAGCCATGTTATATTGTGGGCTCGACATGGTGCAGAGTCATGTTTTGATGGGTGGAGTGCAGCTCTTGTTGCAGCTTTCCAGATCGCTGAGCCGTGGAGCGTTGAAATCCTCTGCGCCAAACCTTGTCAACACCTACAACGCTCTTCGCCAGCCTCTTACGTTCTCTCCATGAGCTGGCTTTTGTCCTCGTGAAGGGACAAGAGTAGACAGGACTTGCAATAATGAGTTGAGTCTATGTTGCAGAATATCAGCTGCATAGCACGCTCTTACTGGCAGCAGTGACTTGTCTCCGTGTGATTCATGTATCACTACAGCTTTGACTCCAGAGACAGTCGATATGTCGCTATTTCGGGGAACAATTACTCAACGACGCAGCATGCCCTACTTGGAGTGTTCCTTGATCATTACAAGACGCATCTTCACCGGTATCACAACGTCGCCGCAGAGGAATCTCATCACAATCATGCCTTTCTCAAAGTCTCGTGGCACTGTGCCATGTTTACCGCAAACAAAGTCACTATCAACAGGTCACGGAGGGCCTAAGCTCTGATGAAACAGTCTCGATCGCGGAAGATCATATCTTGTGAAGTGCTGAGGTGTGAGAACTCACGCGTCGCAGCCAAGTTCTTATGCTGGGGGTACCACCCTGACTGAATTTTATGATACTGACAACGACAACAACCATGGGCCTAGTCCACTCCAATACCCTGTCGCCAGTGCAAAATGTGTGTTATAATACTCTTGTAGTCAAAAATGATCATGAGATTCTTGCGGGAAGGTTTTCGAGATATAAGTCCAATGGATGAATTTCCAGAACAAAGCACTATGACACAAGCGGACGATGTCCCATATTCGAGACCACGCGTGGAAATATATTGAAGCATCGTCATAAGAAAGACTTACTGGGATTAGCATATAGTTTTACATACTTGTTGATGATGATCATGTCAGCCACGTTGACACAATACCCTATGCACTGATCAAAGTTCCATCGTAATAGAGGGAGAAAACAAAAATGGGCTCGATTGTAGACGGCTATATGTGCAAACACGAGTGATACGAGGAAAATAGAAGCAAGAGACTGCAGTCCATGCTATGGCACCTGTAGAAACAGAAGCTCAAACAGTAGGCCAGCCATTGACCCACTTGATCTTGTTGACACCAAAGCGCTTCTGCCCATCAGCATAGCCAATGGTAGTGTCAACGTAGTGGTAGTACAGAATCCATCCCAAGCTAGGATCGTTGTAAACACCCTGACCACCAGGAGCGTAGATGGTTCCATGCGAAGGCAGCACAAGAGTACCGCCTCCATTGGTACAGCTCACACCGCTCTGGTCCACGAAACCACCAGTACCAGTGTTGGATCTGCAGACCTTGATCTTGTACTCTTGGCCAGCGGCAGGGCGGCTCTTGTCTAGGTTGCAGCATTGACCTTCGCTGAAGAACATGTAGTAGCCACCGTTGTAGTTGATCATGTATGCGGCTTCCTGGTCGTGGGTTCCTGCGGGCTTGAAGATGGTGTTGTAGGCTCCGCCGGCATTTGAGTTGACAGTGTTGGGGGTGGTGTTCATTTCTACTTGGTAGAGATCGTGCCAGAAGGAGCCAAAGTTCATCAGGTATTGGTTTCCGACCTTGACAAGGTTGGCATCGATGGCGTTGTAAGACTTGCTGCTGTCGGAAGAGATACCGGCTGGGGTTTGTCAGCAATACTTTGGTTGAATTAGACTGATTGGTACTTACTGGAACCTTTGTCTGACCAAGTGCCAACGTCCATGGAAGAAGAAGTTGCGAGGCCAATGACAGAGTTTTGAGTACCGAAAGCGCTCGCAGTGTAGTAAAGGTAGTAGGTGTTGTCGACCAAGGACACATCCGGAGCCCACAGATCAGTGTTTCCAGAGTTGGCTACATTTGCGCCGTTGGGGAGAACTTGACCCTTGTAGACCCAAGGGCCTTGAGCGCTGGAAGCAGTGTGAACAGCAATACCACCTCCAGTCGAGAAGCGGAAGTAAGTGCCATCAGAGGTACGCTTGATAAGGGAAGGATCGTGAGCGTTGGTACAGGTACCACTGCAAGGAAGAGGGTTCTGATAGGCCAAGACTGTGGCGGCCAGGGACACAACTCCCGACAGGATGGTGAGAAGCTTCATATCGCAGAACAAGAACAGAACAAATAGAAGACTCGGACGAGAGCGGGTGAGATGGAACCTGATCGCATCGACATGGGAAACTCGCCTTTATGTATGCCTGACCTCCATACTGTTTCTAGACTGCCTTAGATAGCTGTCATCAATCAAGGCTGATTTGATCAAGCAGTGGATGAAACGAAGCATGGTGTCGAGTATATTAACCCGATGATATTCTCCGAGGTAGCGAGCAAGCATCATGCATGGTGTCTGCGTGACAGCCGGTGCGTGTTTAGCGAGCGATCTAGGGTAGCATCCCACAACGTGCTCAGGGCAGTGGTCGAACATCTCTGGCCGAGCCAAATGCGTACGGAGATGCATGCCATGAAGAAGCCTCACAATGTGATGAACTTGTGTTGCAGTTGTAGGAATCGCAGAGAGCAATCCTTCTTACTTTGAGTCCTGTGAGCATGTGTTACTCTGAGATTCTTTCTCGAGTTTGTTACTCTGAGATTCTTTCTCGAGTTGCGGATCTTTCTTGACGAGGCTGTCAACGATGTAACCTCTCGAAGGATGATACTTTTGCTATTGATGCAAGGTACCCGTGGTCTACATTCGCGATTGGTGCATTTATCTTCAGTATCTTCGAGCCTCGGGCCTTTACCACGACTTTGACTTTTATATGCCGATCCAGGAGAGTATCTGCGGAGCATATTCGAATATTGACGCGTTGAGTCGCTGCTCATAGTATTCATACCTCGCAGCTAGCAAGAAACATGGCGAACGAGCCGAGACGGACGAAGCAGAGTACCCAGAGATGAAGCCACCATACCCTTGTGTAAATCTGTCTGGCCCATGTCGATAAGACGATGGGTTCTAGTCGGCATGAAGGAAGGTCTGTTACGCACGAGAGTACGCTATACCAAGGCTGATAGAGGCCGCGGCTCCTGGCGGCTTTTCGGCTGGAACAAGTGCGGGGGATGCTCGCTGTATCTTGGGCTTGGCAATCAATAGTTGTACAACAGGCTCTCCTTATAGGATAGACGCGTCTACTTGGAGCATAGTGTCATTTGGTAGGGTGCTTCATCAAGAGCGGACTGCAGCCAGCCGGCGGGGAAAAGGTTTCGAATCAAGCCCATGTTCCGCTCGCTTCGAGAGGTTCATTGCAGTTCTCATGGTAAGTCGAGACAGCCAAGACGGCCACCCATGTTGTTTTGTTCGAGCTGGAATCTGTGTTTGCTCCCTGCTTTCGAAATCGCAATCCACCCAGGTTAGTGTAGCACCTTCCAAAACAAGACAAGCTGTAGCTCTGGAGTTGGATTGGAGCCACAAAATACACTTCGTTGCTATCTTGAGAGGGCGCAATAGTTCCACTCTACGTGCGTACTGTCGAAAGATTGTTTGTGCTGGATCCACACCGCAATTTTATGGGCAGTACTTGGTCGAGACGGTAGCAGGTGGCGTCGACGCGTGCACGTCTTGTGAGACACGACTTGGGAGTTCTCAACCGTCTTGGCGGAAAAGAAAGGCAGTAGAAACAGCGAAGAGCGAGAATTGATGGTTTCCTGTGCCTTCAGATTGATCTGGGGTTGGCAACATGTAGGCCACGAGCAGAGTGGGTTCAGCTCCACAACGAAAATACTCGTATGTTGGCCAAAACTCTTGACCACCAACGGCCTTCCACAGTCTTTCCAGCCTTTGGGATCGCGGCGAGGAGATAAGCTTACTTGAAGTAACCTCGTTCACGCAACGCTCAATAATCTTACGCCATGTTTTGACAGACGCCAGACAGGAGTTGCGAGCAGAGTAACACCAATTCAAGCGCGGCTCGTAACTCTCTTACACTATCGTGTTCGAAGTATCTCGTTGGTCAGTAACTAGAGAATCTGCTGTTCATGCTGAGCTTCAAGCGCGTCTGATTGTCTTCGGTCTGATACTTTGTGAGGTGAGATATGATTATGCCAGGATAAAGCGTCTCAGTCTCAGCTATCAAGGCTATGCACATGTGTGGTCGGGCATGCTCGGTCAAGCCTTTCTACACCGTTGTGTATAGGATTCGGGTACGCCGGCCCTGAGATTTAACCATAAACGAACCAGATGATACCTACTTTTTGTACCGAGCTCGTCCGGGACGGTTGAACGGACGTCAGACGCTAGACCCTAGATGTCTGTCCCCTACTTTGCCTGTGTAGGATCGAGCATCCAACACCGATTCGGACAGTTCATCCCTGAGTGCCCAGATCAGTGTTGATGTTTAGTCACAGATCCTGCAGCGTCTTAAGCTGCAGGTACGCGATAACCAACTGTTGAGATCTGTGGAACGAATACGCAATCAGGGCTGAACAAGAATGTTCTAGGGACTTCTGGAGCACCGAGACGGAATATCGTGGAAGGTGTGCCATCCCTCTGGATACAAGCACCGCCACCTGCTTCTCTGTGATAGTGCTTTCAAGCTGCTCAAGACTCGGTCATAAGATGAGGAGCGTTCGGTCTTGTCACTATCATGCGACTGTCAGTCTGAGAACGTCTCAACTAACCTTGGTACGAACTGAGTCGCTATGGAGTCTGCCATCATAGTCTCCTCTCCACACAAGCCCTGGGATCACTTGGCCGTTGAGAGGAACCTGTCTGACCACTCCATTGTAGGGCGGGGACCTTAGTACATCGTCTCTGTTCAGCCTCATCATCCTGAACGGCAACTATTCAAACGTCGAGTACTGCTTTGAGGTCATGTTGATCCCAAACCAGCATGGCAACCAAACACATGCCAGAAACGTGCAAGCACGTCTTCTAGGCCTTGTCGAGACCACATCACGTAGTCGAGTCTCAGTTTCATGATCGCCATCTATCTCAGGCGGTCCAAGCATTCGGTTTAAACAAGCATCACTGACACCCGGATTGATGGTCCCCATACCGCCAGGGTCGATATTCAACGGCAAGGCAATTGTCTCGTTCAGTGAATCCACTTCTCAATATTCCGGACGTTGTTGGGTTGACACAGAGTCCAGACTGGCTGTAAGAAGAACACCAAACGGTATACCATCCATAGTAGAAGATGCATTACATGCTCGTCGTCGAGTATAAGAAGCAGTATGAAGTCCTGCCTTTCATCTCCTCATCCGCTCCAGCAACCTCTCAGGATCAAGGCGAATAGTCTTTCTCCACAATCCACACTCCGCTCTCAATACTCATTCTTTATTCAGTTATAATCTTTGTTCACTAATTACTCTAATTACCATGGCCCGTCAAGCTGCCATCCTGGGTCTTTTGGCCCCTGCGCTCATCCTTGCAGCTCCTTTGAACTCCAAGGACAAGAGAGATGAGAACGTCGACCTTACCGCTAGAGGCGAGGGCTTCGAGAAGCGTGAGCCCCTGGAGATCTCCGCTGGCATCACGGCCTCAATCGGCGTCTCTCTCATCAAGGTCTCCTCGATCAAACCGACTACGACCTTCTCCCTTCCCAGGGTCTCTTCGATCAAGAAGTCCTCCAGTAGTACCAAGGCTTCTTCGACCAAGAAGTCCTCCAGTAGTACCAAGGCTTCTTCGACCAAGAAGTCCTCCAGTAGCATCAAGGCTTCTTCGACCAAGAAGTCCTCCAGTAGCGCCAAGGCGCCTTCCTCCAGCTCGAAGAAGACATCCAGCAGTGCTTCTCAGAAGACTTCGAGCAGTGCTCCAAAGAGCAGCAGCTCGCACAAGTCTTCTAGCAGTGTCAAGGCGTCTAGCATCAGTCAGAGCAAGGCACCCACTGCCATGTTGCCTGCTTCTACCAAGCAGCTCACCATTTCGAGCATCTTGAAGTTGACCACCCTGCCCAAGACTGCTTCTTCATCTCCAAGCACCATCAAGAAATCGACTGTTACTGTCAGCCCTGTCGCCTCGATCAAGAAGTCTTCTTCCTCACCAGCCAAGTTTTCTTCCTCATCGGCCAAGTCCTCTTCTTCGAGCAGCAAGAAGTCTAGCTCGTCTTCTTCGTCACAGAAGGCAAGCTCCACAAGCAGCGCTAAGGTCTCTATCAAGTCCAGCAGCTCCTTCAAGCTGCCCATCTCGGTCTCCATCTCGATTCCTAGTTCCAAGAGCTCAAGCAAGCCTGCCGTCAGCAGCTCGAAAGCTTCCTCGAAATCCAGCAGTTCTGTCAAGTCCCCGAGTGCCGTCAAGCCCTCGAGCAGCTCTGTCAAGTCTTCCAGCTCTGCCAAGTCGTCGAGCTCTATCAAGTCCTCAAGCAGCTCTGTGAAGCCATCAAGCAGCGCCAGCAAGCCATCAAGTAGCTCTGTCAAGCCCTCTAGCAGCCCTGTCAAGACATCGAGCAGTTCTGCTAAATCTTCGAGCTCTATCAAGTCCTCGAGCAGCTCAGTCAAGTCTTCCAGCTCAGTCAAGCCCTCAAGCAGCTCAGTAAAGTCGTCGAGCAGCTCTGTCTCTCGTGGTGTCAGCTCCGCTTCCTCCATCGCTAGTGGCGTCAAGCAGGGCTCCACTTCAAGCAGGAATGGACAGACTATTGCCTTCAGCACGGTCTTGCCTTCAAACATCATCAAGACTAGCAGCTCCAGCAGCAAGTCGATGACTGTTGTTACCAGCAATGGCCAGGTTACCATCATCTCGATCAAGCCTACTCCTGCTTCCAGCTCGAGCCGCGGAAGTTCGTCTTCGGCTGTCAAGCCTTCAGGTATCGATACCGTATCCACCCCTGGACCTCTCGAGTCGGCTGTTTCGTCAATCTTCAGCAAGGCATCGAGCATAGTATCCTCGGTTGTGTCCAAGGCTACCAGCGTAGTCGGCGGAGAAGTTTCCAGTGCTATCTCCCAAGGGTCTTCGATTGGTTCCAAGGTTACTTCAACCATAGCTGGTGATGCTTCCACGGTCAGATCGATTGTCTCGCAGGTTACCTCTGTTGTTGGTGGTGACGCGTCCACAATCAGATCCCAGGCCTCATCCATTGGTTCGCAGGTGACGTCCGTAGCCGTTGTCGATGCTTCTACCATCATATCTCAGATCTCGTCAATTGCCTCTCAAGCTGTTTCTGCAGGTGCCGGCGACGCTTCTGCCATCGTATCTCAGGTTTCATCAGGCGTTTCGCAGGCTACTTCTGCAATTAGCGGTGATATTTCCACTGCCAGATCTCAAGCATCGAGCGCCATCTCTCAGGCAACTTCTGTCGTTGTCAGTGACGCTTCGAGCGCCGTTTCTCGCGCATCTTCAGCAGCCTCGCAAGCGACTTCTGCCGTAGTCAGCGGTGCCTCTAGCGTTCGTTCTCAGATTTCGTCTGGCGTCTCACAAGCAACGTCTGCGATCACCAGCGTTCAGTCGGTAGCCAGCTCTCAGGTGTCTTCCGCCGTCTCGAAGGCTAGCTCCCAAGCTTCTAGCGCCCAGTCAGTTATCAGCTCGCAAGTCTCCTCAGCTGCTTCGCAGGCTAGCTCTGCGATCACCAGTGCTCAGTCAGTGGTCAGCTCGCAAGTTTCCTCGGCCGTGTCCAAGGCCAGCTCGCAAGTTTCTAGTGCAGAGTCAGTCATCAGCTCGCAAGTTTCCTCGGCCGCCTCCAGCGCCCAGTCAGTCGTCAGCTCGCAGGTCTCTTCGGCCGCTTCGCAGGCATCCTCTCAAGTCTCCTCGGCCGCTTCGCAGGCATCCTCAGTGGTGTCGAGTGTTAGCTCCCAAGCATCCTCAGTGGTGTCGAGTGTTAGCTCTCAAGCATCATCTGCGGCTTCTGAGAGCGTTTCGGCCTCTGTATCTGTTTCTGCTGGTGTCAGCGCCTCGGCCGGAGCATCGCAGACTTCTATCTCTTCCTCAAATCCTTCATCGTCGGTCGCCCAGAGCTCTGCCGCAGCCTCTACAGACAGTGGTGCCTCGCCTACTGCAGACAACAATGCAGGTCTTCCTATCTCCAGCGTTGCCAGTGAACTCTTCTCTATAGTCACCGACCTTCCTGGACCCACTGACCTTCCCATTACTTCTGAGATTTCCTCGATCTCGACTGCTCTCAGCGAGATTGTTTCTCAGGTCACCGATCTTCCCACTGTTTCGGTTTCAGCAAGCAGCATCGTCAGCGAGATTGTCTCTCAGGTTACCGACCTTCCATCTGTACCAAGCAGCATCGACAGTGATATTCCTCAGATCACAAATATCCCTGTGGTCAGCGAAGCATCCAGCGTACTTTCTAGCATCGTGGCCACTCTGACTTCTGACCTCTCTGCCGCTGCCTCCAGCATCGCTAGCGATGTTTCCGATATCCCATTTGCAGCAAGCAGCATTGTCAGCAATGTGGTGTCCGCCGATCTTCCTCAAGTCACAAACCTCCCTGGCGATGTTAGTAGCATTGTTAACTCAATCACTACCGACCTCTCTGCAGCAAGCAGTGTGATCAGTGATGCTGCTCAGATCACAGATATCCCTGTCGTTGGCGATGCGTCCAGCGTGCTGTCTAGCATCGTGGCCACAGTGTCCTCCGACCTCTCTGCCGCAGTCTCAAGCATTGCTAGCGACGTTTCCGATCTTCCTTCGGCCGCAGGCAGCATCATCAGCCAGGTTCTTTCTACCGACATCTCTTCGCCCACCGATATCTCTTCTGCTGTGGTCAGCGCCATCAACGGAGCTTCCAGCGATCTTCCTCAGGTCACTGGTGTTCCCGCCGCGGCAAGCAGTATCATCTCAGGAGCTGAATCGGCAGCCACTTCGATCGTTGACAACACTGGCGATATCGCCTCTTCTATCTTCTCGTCAATCGTCCCCACTATCACCGCCGATATCTCATCTGTCGTTTCGGACACCGGAGCTGCCGCCACCTCGCTCGTTGACAACACCGGTGATATTATCTCATCAGTTGTATCCATCGCCTCGCCCATCGTCACCGACGCAGCCTCTGGCGCCAGTGCCGTCGTCAGTGATCTTAGTGCTGCCGTCTCGAACATTGGTGGTGCTGTCAACACTGCCGTTAGCACCATCGTCTCCTCAGATATCCCTGCCGTCGAGACCGGAGTCATCCAGCCCGTTGTATCGGGTGCTTCACAGGCCGCCAGTGGAGCAGTTTCGGTTGCTACAAATGTCGTTGATTCAGGTGCCACTGCTGCGAGCCAGATCGCTTCTGTAGCCACGTCCGTGATCCCCGCTATCGTTACTGATGTCGCGTCTGCCGCCTCGAACGCTGGATCGATCGCCTCTTCGCCCGTCTCTGTCGCCGGATCAGCCGCCTCCTCAGTAGTCTCTGTCGCCGGCTCAGACGTGTCGAGCGTTCTTTCTGACACCGGAGCAGCCGCCACATCCGTCGTCAGCGCAGCCGGTTCAGGAGTCAGCTCAGCAGTCGGATCTGTCGCCACTGGAGTGGGCAACACCGTCTCCGACACCACCGATGGACTCGGCAATGTGGTTGGCGGTGTTGTTGGCGGCAACTCTGGCTCTTCGTCTTCGTCTTCCGCCATTTCCACCACCTTGGCCACCAGAACCTCGTCTGCTTCCTCCTCTGCAGCTTCTTCAGCCGGCTCTTCTACCTCCGTCAAGGCCAGTTCTACGTCCTCTGCCTCGTCGGGCGGCGTCACAATCCTGGCTGGAGTTGGCGGTGGCGTCAAACTTCCTGGCCGCCGTCGCTAGAGCAAGCTATAGCAGTTTTTCGACCTAAAACACCCCATCAAATCATATTACATCATTTCTTTTGTTTGTCTTGGGCATTTTACAGGCGTTGGAATTGGGCTGGACCTCATGTATTCACGAAGAGAGTAACACAGACACGAACGATAAAGCTATACACATATTTATAGTGACGGGTATAGTTGGGCAAGTTTAGGATTTAGACAGTCTTAATATACTCTGGGTAGATAGCTTTTTTTTTTATGAAAGATGAATCAAGTTTAACAAGAAGAAAATTTCCCTCTCGACATGTTTGTGCTACCAGTGGTGTGACAGAGAAAAGGCTCAGTTGAACATAGTGAAGCTCAAGTCTACTCCTCCTTCCAGTATCATGTGTTTGCCATTCTACAATTTACCAAACAACAAACCTCACCGGCTAAAGAGCGGGTGTTGGTAGAAGGAATAAGGAAGCAAAGAAGAAGAGACGAAGGATTATGGGGAGAAGGCAGAAGAAGGAAGCGCGGGAAGTCTATCCGACTTCAGTAGTTTACTGGGCTAAAAACATCCTTCGATCCTTTTGTGTTGGCACATCAATATGTCTGTGGCCAGAGCGTCGTGCACATCACATTGATCAAGCCACTCGGAGGATGAATTCCTCTTCATGAAGGCAGGCGCAGATGACTCTAAAGGGTCTACTAGGATATTTCTCATAAACAGATAGGACGACCGAGAAGTGACACCGCAAATTCAAAGAGCGGAAAAGTGTATATTCGCATTCAGGCATCGCCCAAGGCAGCCACAAAGTGGTACAACAGAAAAGAAAGGCATAGAGTGAGATAAGCTGATGCCTTGCATCAGGAGGCCTCGTGTCCTCGTATACTGATATCCCTCAGTCATCCGTCTCTCGGAGAATTAATAATCATAATTTGAAACCTCGTCCTTGTCTTCTTCCCGAGCTTCCTGAGTCATTTGTCATCACTTTCCCCTCCACCCGACCTCGTGTTCTTGAATAACAGCTAGATGCTGTAGCTCCTTAGTGGTGGTAAGAATGTTGCTCGTTGTGAAGTATCAACCCTGCGTGAGCTGCTGCCTGCACTGCGCCTCAGGCCAAGCGGATCATGCAGGATCGCGGCTCTCAAAATCGATCAAAACGTGATCTCCACGCATGGAGGCGCGTGGTGCAGGATGATTCCGGATTTCGTGACCGGTGATCATGTATCGATTTCGACGATTCATCAATCTTCGAGATCTTCGAGGTGTGTCGTGAGAGCCGTAGATCTTCGGGCAGTCGTGTCGTTGTTCGTATCTCTTCAGCAAATGGATTGTTCGAAGCGATCGTTCATGTTGTTGAACCATTTGGCCGCCAGCGAGGGAGTTGTACGGTTTGGGTTGCTGCGAGTTGTTCTGCGAGGAGCTTGATCTGTTCCTTCATCTCGTTCATCTCGGCTCGTTGAGTTTCGCCCATGCCCCTCAATTCTGCATTTTCGAGTCGTAACTTCTTGAGCTGGGTTCTGACATCCTCTTCTGGCGCATCCTCGCTTTGACTAACAACGCTCATACGCTTACGCTTGGTTGATCGGTTGTCATCGTCACTATCGTGGTCCGAGGGAGCGGTTCCAGGTGTCAGAGCATCTTGCGCAGCAGCTTCGATGCTTTCAACGTCTTGCAGCTTGTGCACTCTGCGCAGATGCTCCTGCAGGTTTTCGCGGCGTGTGAATCCCTGTTCGGTATGTCGCTTGCAGTGTTTGATAGGGCAGAATAGCTGTTCTTTGGGTCCGCCGTGCATGCCGTGAACCTCGCGTTCGTGACGCAAAAGACCGCCTGAGTAGGTGAATCCTAGCAACTTGGCGCATTGCGGTTTGTCGCACTTGTATGGCCGTTCATGCTTGTCCATGTGTTTGCTGTAGGATGAGTTAGCATGATGTGCTGGAAGTTCGGGAGTCGGAATCCATATTCATTGGTCGAGCGGGACGTTCGGGCGTGCATCTTGGGCCGCAGCACAAAGTTCTGATATGACAGTGCAGAGTGGTCGACAACCAGGGCATATGAAATCTTGCGAGTAAAGCAATCAAGATGATGAAATGAGCACTTACTTCCATTCACACTTGCGATCGAAAATTTGATGGCAGCTCTCACATTCGAATTTTCCTGCGTCATTATGTTTTGGGGCGGTCCGACGATGGTTTAATGGTTTGAAGCTCGAGGGCGAGAAAGCGATTGAACTGCTCCTTCGCTCGTCGTCTCCGTCCTTGATCTGGGATACGTCTTGTGGATCCGAATCATTTCCGGGACTCGGAGATTTTGCAGGCGACATGAGAGGCGACTCTTTCTGAAGTTTCTGATTTGCCTCGGTGACCACCATGGTAGACATCCAGCGAGAGCAGCTAACGACTGAAGGCTGATGATGAAGGATTTTCCTGATGAAATTATGCGTTTTGCGACAAGAGGCAGTTCGAGTTTGATGGAAAATTTGAGTCAAGAAGCCAGACCGGACTTTGTATCGACAGTTGTTGGAGCCCAAGACAGGTGGTGGCAACAACGTGGACCTACAAGATATTTGTCGGCAACAGGGAAGTCACGGTCGCCGGAGACCCGTAGAAGCAGCGTTGGCCCTTCGATGAGCATCCACGTAAGTATCACGGGGGCTGAGCCGAGGGGTGCATTACCGATTCCGCTTCCTATTATATACGTCGGGTTAGCTGGAAGCCTGTCGACGGACCGGTGCCTCGCACACTCGATGGCTGCCTTGTGCGTGAGCCATCCAAGACACAGGGCTGCTCCTCCACCACCAAAGACCACCAAAGAAAGCTTGTTGCAGACATTCTGTGGCTGTGAAGATCGCCGCTTGTGGCGTAACGCGCGGTTATCTCCGGCGGCCAACCGGACCTTCCGTTGACATATTGTCAGCTCAGGGTCCGATGTCTCTGCGACAAGTGTGCTCGTACCTGCGTGTACACAAATAACAATTTGCAAGGAAAAAAACCGCCACGCCTCAGGCAAACGCTTTGGGCAAGATGTATCTCTGCCGAGCTTCCACTATCCCTGCCAGCGACAACGACGACCATTCAACGTAAAGGGAAAGGAAGGCGCGAAGAGAAAATGCAGGGCTGTGCACTCACCGAAACTTGCTTCTAGGCCGTCGGCTACGAGCAAATCAAGAACACCTTGGGCATTCTCGCCGCTACTCCTAGGCAGCAGGGTAGATTGCCTTGGATTGTCGAGTTCCATCAAAGGGACGATCAACAGACATTCCATAGCACTGCCAACACAGATCAGATGCTCATGGCTATGCCGCGCTGACAAGATCTTGCGCCTCAGAAATTCATGAATCATTCTTTGCAGCCTCTCGATAGCCCCGTGCCACGATATCAGAGTCCTCAGATGTGCCTTGCTCGGGCGGAGTCGCAGTCAGATGGCAATGATGTGGGCCAGGTTTGCTGCTTGCTGCAACGAGTCGCATCGTGAACGAGCATTTCCTCCTTTGGTTTCCTTGGACACCAGCAAGTCCTAGCACACCGACATCTCGTTCGGCAGTATCAGAGACTTGTAACCCAAGCGTCCACAGTGGCGGACCAGCCGTCATCAGACATGACAATCGGGCACCATACCAAGCATTTGTGTTCCCAGCTCTTTGCATAGGTCATCCTGAGTATTGGGCAGGGAGGTTCGTCCAGCGCAGCATGAGTAGATGCATACAAGCTGCGTTCATGATCGCGTGCGAAGACGGTAAGCAGCTGAATCATGCGAGATGCCGAAAACAAGTTGCCTGTGATAGCGTGCCTCATATCGCTGCCTCTGCTCGTCATACCTGAGTCCTCGATACGCCATTAACCTTGTCGCTCAGCTCTGACACCAAATACGACAAACGATCACGTCGGCGAAAAGAGGCGTCGTAAGCTGGGAACAGTAATGTCGCTGCCTGCTAAGACCATTGTCGCTTTTCGCTTTTTTGGTAAGGTTTGAAGAGGAGAATGATATAAGAGGACAGCTCGGACGCGCAAGAGTGGCAATGCACGGAATTATATTTACTACTCGAAAGGGGGGCCTTTTTTTCTTGCTTCCAACCCAGCAAGCGTCAGCCGGGTGCTTGACCGGTCAACCTGAGGCATCAAAATGACTTCGCCATGCTAAAAGGCTGACCGCGCCTCGCTCTTCAGCTCGCCACTCTGTTATTCATCTTGCTATTGCTGACTTCTTGTCTGGACTGCGTATCTCGGCCCCCAATTAATTTCTCTCCCACGACACGATTGCTCTCACAAGGGTGTCATCAAATGAAGGAACAGCATTTGATCTCGAAACGTGCCTCTCGCTATGAAGTTGGTGAGACTTGATTTTGTGATTGTGAAGAGCAAATTCACGAATAAGTTAGACATAGATAATTTCATCGTGGCTATCGAACGGGACAGTATGCAACACAACCACTCACCTTCCAGAAGTGTTGGGTGGGAGGGTTGCATGTGCTTCGATGCGCACCGCCACACCTTTATGCAGCCAAGTCCACAACCATCCCGAACATCTAGGCAGCAAACCGCAGAAAAGAGATTCAGTGAATCAGGCAGCAACCGGGTCAATACCTAAACCGTGGATGCCGCAACTCATCACCTGCTGTGATGTGATGATTCTTACACCATGTGATCGGACAGTCAGCGTGATTGTTCTATCTTGCAAGTGTCTTCGTTGCGCCAGCAATATTGCTAAAGGCGATGAACTTGAGTTTTCCTATATCTGCATAAAGGAGCAAAGCTGAAGGTGTGCCTCGAATTTTCGGAAATACCAAACGAGCTTCCTCCCTTCCCCCATCTCTCTCGTGTGTTCTTTTCATCGCTTTAATGCAAGCCACCGACACAACTCTATCATACACTGCAACAAAAAGAAAGTACAACTTGGCAGCTTTCCAGAACACAGACAAAGAACGAGGTGCATGGAAAACTGTGATAGCTCGTTCAACTTGACCAAACTCTTTCGAGTGCTAATTGTCCATCACGACCACTCCCTTAATGAAAAATGGATGCCCTATCATCCAACCAGACTCTTGATGAAATGCTTCTTCACCTGCTCTCCAGCTTTAAGCTGCAACGCTGCACCATGATCCTTCTGTGCCTTGATCATCCAGTCCACTCGCGTAATCACAACCCAGTTCAGATGCTTAGCCTCTTTATTCTCATCTCTTTGGAGCTTCAGAACCTCTTCGTCTGCCTCCTGCATATCTTGCCCCATTCTCCCTACACCCCGATCTTTTTCTAGTTTCTGCAACTCCTCCTCATACTTGCGTTGCGCCTTTTGTCGCTTTCCTGGCGAATGGGCATCTTTCCTCAAATCATCCTGAAGGTCTTCTTGAAGCTTGCGGAGTTCTTCATTGTACTTTGCAGCGTCTTTATCGTAATCTTTGTGGGCATCGCGGATCTTCTCATTGCGTTTTTCTTGTGCTTTGGCGAAGTCTTCGGCTTTCTTTTCTGACTGCTTTGCTGCCTTTTTGGCGGCTTGTTGCTTGTTCATGTGGGTGAACCAGTCGTCAGAGCTCGAGGTCTGCGCAGGGACGTGGTAGTTCAGTCGCATCACATAGCCGTCCAAGACGCGCATGCGCATCATTTGTGTTTCTTCTTGTTGCTGTAGGGTTATGGCGTTGACATTGTCTGTTGTGGTAAGTGTTGCCCATGGCGGGCTCACACCATGCTGGAATTGATCAGAGGCACACTCAAGTACCTGCAACATCTGATACGTGGGTAAGACCTCCACTTTCAGGCCATACGGTCCAAACATATCCTTGTTGATTTCTTCCAAGAACACTTTGGAGCGTTTGGAGCTCACACCACTGCTTGCGGCTTTGGAGGCCATCTTGACTGCTTTGCCTATCAAGTGGCCGTGCGGGCCGCCGAATGTTGACAGTCCCATACCGACATGTGTTGCTGTTTCCAGAGCCGGGTTGACGATGAAGCTTTCATTCAAGCCATCGACAAGGGCCAAGAAGGACGACTCGGGGATGCCATAGGCGGATAGGGCTGGTGCGTAGGCTCGCACAAAGGGGCTGTTGTACTTGCCGCCAAAAAGACTGTGGTTGATCTGTGGCAGTACGCAGGGCAAGGCACTCCCCTCTCGTCGTTTTGCTGCGGTACAGAGGCCATGATTTCGAGTCGAGTGGAAAAAGGCGTAGATGGCTGCTCACCCTCTTGACGACATTCGTGTTACATTTTATATCAGTCGCAGCTCCAGCTTGGGACATACACTACTTCATCATAGAATGTACGAAGGATTGGATACCGCAAGTGAGGCTGAGCGGGGTACGATGGGCAAGGCAGACTTTAGCCTCCAAGCCGGCCTCTGTCCTTTCTCTTTTCGACGATAAGCTGAAGGGTTGTTAGCGTGTGCAGAATTCGTAGTCAAGCATTCACCCATTGTTGCCCAAGAGTCCAAGCCTTGCCCTGGGCGCTGATTGGGCACATTTGTCTGCTTCGTGGTTGATTTGACGCGGCATAGCAAATCACCAATTTCCACCACCGCTCTTCATATTGTAGGATAAATCACGAAACATTGCAAGCAAAGGCACTCTTATCATACGTCTAATTGGTATCTTTTCGTTTCAATGTTTTCGCAGAGAAAACATCAGGGGGAATCCGTGGTATTTTTACAACATGCTTTTTGTGGTTACTCATCCCTTTAGTGACCATGACCATCATCACCACCCTGGTTTTCAGGGTCAAGCTTGATCATCGTGTCGATTCTCATAATGGCCACACAGGCCTCGACGGCACTCTTCAATTGCTTGACCTTGCTCATGGCGGGCTCCAAGACACCCATCTTCAAGCTGTCGACGACGCGGCCCTTGGTAAGGTCGAGACCGTAGTTTTTGTAGTTCTTCTTCTTGGCGAGTGACTTTTCGTCTTCGGTGGCGGGTTGTACGGTGGCTGCGGTGTGGGCATCGCCGCTGCCACCTTCAGAGGCAGACAGGCGTTGTGACAGGGCGTGACGGCTGCGGAGTTGGGCGACAAGTTCGGAGCTGTCTTTTGCGGCGTTGACGGCGAGGGTGGTGGGAATGATGAGGAGGGATTGGGCAAAGGCGCCGATGGCGAGTTGCTCGCGCGAGCCCTGATGTGGAGTTAGCATGAGTTCGAATGGATAGTAATAAGAGGATACGTACGACTGAGGTGGCCCACTCCTCGAGGTAGATGTGCAGGGCAGTCTCAACAGCACCACCACCGGGGACGATACGGCCGCTCTCAAGAGTACGCTTGACAGCAGAAAGCGAATCGTGGACGGAACGCTCCATCTCATCAAGCGAGTACTCATTGGGACCGCGGAGAATGATGGAGGCAGAAGTGTGAACCTTGGTACCCTTGACAAGGATACACTCGTCGTCTGAAATGCGCTCCTGGACAACCTCCTCGGCGTGACCAAGGTTGCTGGCCTCAAACTTCTCGTCACCGTTCAAGTCGGAGAGGGAAGAGACGAGGGTAGCACCAGTGGCCTTTGCGATACGGCGGAGATCCTCCTTCTTGCAGCGGCGAACAGCCATGGCGCCCTTCTCGATGAACGACTTCAAGCACAGGTCGTCGATACCCTTTGTGGTGAAGATGACGTTGGCGCCAGACTTGAGAATCATGTCGACGCGCTCCAGGACAATACCAGCCTCACGCTCACGGATCTTCTCGAGCTGTGCCGGGTCGTCGATGGTGATGTGTACGCCCAACTTCATGCGCTCCTTCTGCAGGTTCATGTCGAGACAGGCAATCTTTGCGTCAACGACGCGGGTGTTCATGGCTTGACTGGCCACGGTACAGTTGAGGGCGTAACCCTTGACCAGGACACTCTCCAGAGCACTCTTTCCGTGGGCCTTGAGCACGTTGACAGCCTTGACGGGGTACTTGATGTCGCCGCGGCTGTTGATAGTCTTGACGCTCTGCATGGCATCCACGACCATGTTGGCGAAAAAGTCCGAGTCGGCGCCGATGATCTTGCTGCTCATGCTGGTCTTTGCAATCGACATGAGCGACTCGCGGCCCAGAGTATCGACCTTGGTGGCAATGTTCTCGCTCATGTAACGGACGGCCTCACGCAGGGCCAAGCGGTATCCAGTGATGATGGTTGTGGGGTGAATGCGCATCTTCATCAACTCGTTGGCGCGGCGCAGCAGCTCTGAGGCGATGAGCACGACTGACGTTGTTCCATCTCCAACCTCCTTGTCTTGCTGCTGGGCCAGGTCTACCAGAATCTTGCCGGCCGGGTGCGAGATGTCGAGCAGGGAGAGAATGGTTGCGCCGTCGTTGGTGACGGTAACATCACCAATGTCGTCCACCATCATCTTGTCCAGTCCACTAGGTCCGAAGGATGACCGCACGACGTTGGATATCGCTTGGGTTGCTTGCACGCATTGGTCTCGTACATCTGATCCGCTGATTTTTGTTCCGCCCAGGACTGTTTCGAGGTCAGCGAATGCCTCTTGTGAGCGCTATTGATATGCAGGGACTGACACAGAGTTCCGGCGTTCCTCGGGGCTTCAAACATCTGCATATTGAAGGGTTGCGATGTTGATGTAGTCGTGCTATAAATTTGTCCAGTAACTTAACTCGGGCAACTTCCCTCCCAAACAGCCCTGAGGGCCAAAGCTCGGCGATAAACGCCAAGCCGGAGGCACACCGCCAGCTTGCGGCGACTTCCTCTCCGACCGACCTCTGCCCTCAATTGATGCCTCCCATCTAACTTGATCTTGTTGTAGACCCTTGGCTGTCGTCAGGGACGTCTGCTCGGCTTGTCACACTCAGCGAGATGCAACAAGTCAAACATCTCAATGTTTTCCATGATCCACGAACTCATATCTGCTCACTTCACGACTTCTTCTCTCCCAGGTCATCGATACAGAGGTGCGAAAGGTCACAAGAACGTGCCTTTTGTCAAAAGCAAAAAGTAGGCTGAGCTCCTGGCCAAAATGTGATGAAACTCTGGCCATGAATTAGTGAAAGAAGACTAGTGGTTGTAGAGCAATGTGAATTCTCACTGGAAGCTCGAGGTTGGTATACACGAACGGGTAATCATGAATCTATATGTAATTGGCTGTGGATGTCGGTAGCGACAAGCCAATAGTTTGCCTGCAGCGACTCAAAACACCCAATAAACCGGGACCTGCTGGACACAAACGGAAGGTGCAAACGCTCCATTACTCCTCGACACTGATCGACGGAACTTTGAAGACCAAGTCAACACCAGCCGATTGAGCAGTCCAGGTGTTGTTTGTTTATCCGCGACACGTCCAAGCCTGAACAAACCAACACGACCAAGACAACCGTCTGTCTCGTTCTGTCTTTAATCTCGTTTTACACGCAACCACGACAATCTTCACACCGTACAACCCTTCAAGCATCACTCAGCCCTCGCCCTATGGATTCATACTAGAGTCCCTCAATTGCTTCGACTCCATTTCTTTCTCATCCTCTCTTCATCAACAAGATGACGGAGGAACTGTCTGTCGAGGAGTGCCAGGCGCACATCAGAGACATCCGCAACAGCCATGGCGCAGACGCGCGCAACGAGAGCGAGAGGTTCCTCCGCAGAGGCTATGAGAGCATGTTGAAGCTGTGGGTTTGACTGCTGCAACCTTGACGAACTTCACATTATTGACACGACTCAGACTATCTGCACAACTGTACAGCGAGCCGAGCCATTTCCTCTTCGAGCTCATCCAGAATGCCGACGACAACACCTACGCCGACGGCGAACAACCCCAAGCCACCCTTGCATACCGACCTGACGGTCTGTTGCTGTTCGGATGCAACGAACAGGGCTTTTCCAAGGCCAACGTGAGCGCCATCTGCGACATGAACCAGAGCACAAAGACTCTTTTGAAAGAGGGCAAGAAGAGCTGCATTGGCGAGAAGGGCATCGGCTTCAAGTCCGTGTTCAAAGTGGCCGACCAAGTTTTCATCAGGTCCAATAACTTCTCCTTCATGTTCGACAAGAATACCCCACTGGGCATGGTTGATCCTGTATGGGCCAAGTTTCCAGACTTCCCCGAACAACTCCAGATGAGTACCATGATCTGCTTGAAGATCGAGAAGCAAGAGGATCGTGATGTGGTCAGAGAACAGCTGACAAGAGTCCTCGAACCTTCATCATTCATGTTCCTGCGTCGTCTTACCAAGGTCAGAATCGTCAGGCTCGAAGACTCTGGTGACACTTTCGATGAGCTGATCATGTCTCACGAGCACCGACCCTTCACCGACGACCTTCAGATTGTCACTACAACCAAAAACAAGGGCACAAAGTCATGGAAGTCACGCTACATCATCTCTGACTACATTGCTCGCGAGATGCCTTCGACCGAGCTTAGACAGGGTGTCACCGAGACATCGATCAAGCTGGCATTTCCCATCAACGATCAGCAACAACCACTCATCGCCAAGCGTGACGTCTATGCTTTCCTACCCGTCTGCTCCTCTGGCCTCCCTTTCCTTATCCAGGCCGACTTCTTGCTCGTTGCCAGCAGACAAGGTATCGACGAATCTCAGCCCTGGAATCGTCGCCTCCAAGATCATGTGGTTTTCGCGCTCATTCAAGCCTTTCAGCGGCTGAACGATACTCGCTTGAAGTACCTCTGGCCTGCCTACCTCCCGGAAGCCCAAGTTGCTCTCAAGTTCTTCGACAAGCTAAAGGACAAGTTCCTGGACCGTGTCAAGGATGTCAAGATTCTGGAATCGCGATCTGGTGAACTTTCCAAGCCAAAGGTGATGATGTTGGTACCCGATCAGTACAAGGACGAAGATGGAACCCCTTTATTGACGCCTGCCAACGATCGATACCTCTCTACCAAGTATGACACGAGCTATGTCTCCTCGCTAGTCACACAAGCATTGGACGACAAAAAGTTCTTCGACATGCTCAAAATCTATGTCTCAAAACAGGCTGAAGAGTTTCGCAACAAGTCTGATTCATGGCACGGTAAAGTCTCCACTGTCCTAATGGCAGGACAGAAGCAGTTCAACCTTAACGAACTTTTGATCATGCCTGTCGTTCCTCTCGACGATGGCTCCTGGATCAGTGCAATGAGCCGTCACAAACCTTCTTACTCCAGGGTGGCCAACAGATCAGCCCCGTCTACGACCTTCTATCTGCCACGTTCTGATGCTAACATTGTCATTCCGAAGGGCGTGTCGCTGTCTATTGTTGAGCACAACGCCTCTCGCAATGAAGAGCGCAGGGCCTTCTTCCGTCATATCGGTGCACAGGACCTCGACTATGAGGACGTGCTTCGAGGCATAATCAAGCAACACAAGGAATCATTAGCCAATGCTGACGTTGATCTGTTGCTCTCTCATGCCCAATACGTCTTCAGCATGCCGTCGGCGTCAAGATTGGCGCAGAACTTGAGCACGATCCTTTGGCTTGCAGACTCGCGAGGCGAACAGTCTCGTGGCATTGAGCTCCATATGGATAACCCATTCAAGCCGGCAGTCAGTCAGATGTTCTTGGCCAATCCCACAGTGGCTCGTTTCATCCATCCCAAGTACTTGGACGTTTACCAAGGAAAGCTAGAGCTCCGTGCGAGATGGTTGGCATGGTTGCGTGAGTGCTTGGGTGTACATGATGTTCCTCGCTTGTCGAATAAGACAAACAAAGGCCTATCGGCCGAGTTCGAATGGCTCGTCGATGACCTCCCGAGTGTACAGTGGCTCGCTGTTGTCAGACACAACTGGAACGACTATCACCTCAATCAAGTCCCAAAGCCAGGTGATATGAGGATCCCGAGCGAAGACGTCCGCAACAAGATTGCATATCTGCCTGTGGATTGCACTGATGGTCGGAGAGCCAAACTTCAAGACACCATCCTTCCTACTTTGCGCTCCGCTGTCATGACAATTCAGCACATGGGCTTTCATTTCCTTGATATCAAGGATGAACACAACGGCGAATGGGTCAAATTCTCAACTTTTGGTGTTATCACTCATCGTGATCTGGATTTTTGTCTGAAGCTATTGATGAAATTCCCGGCAAGCGGAGTCACCCCTGACAAGATGACAGTCATCAAGTTGTACAGAGACATCCACATTTTCTGTGAGTCGAGTATGAGTGCAAGGGAGCGTACTCGTGCTGCTTTCAAGGATCATCCCTTGATTTTCCTGCCCGACACTTCGAAATGGGTTCACCTGCAGTCCTGCGTTTGGGAAGCTCCTCCGTGCCTGCGCAAGGTCCGTCCCATTGCACACATCTATGGGCCTGTTCAATCGTTCTTCAAGAACATCCTCAACTTGCATGATGCGGGTATTGGAGACTTCGTCAATGAACTAATCACACATGACAACGTCATCTCTTCCACTGCTCTGCTCAAGGAGCTGTTGCTCGAGCTCGGCAGCAGAATAAACCCCCGCCTGACGTACGATCTCAAAGCACTGGACAGTCGTAGGATCTTTCCTGTCGTCAACGCACAGAAGCAGCGAGTCCTCATGTCTGGAACCGATCCCCAATGGTACATTCCCGATGGCCGAAATCTGACCACATCCTTCAGCGGCATCATACCTCTTCTAGACTTCTCGCTTGGTGAACAAAAGAGACTGGAATCACTTTTTGAGAAGATGGGCATCTGGGGCAGACATCTCTCTGAGAAGGTCACGAAGCGAGAAGTCGTCGAAGGCAAGGATCAGGCCATGAAGGACGCAGTTCATACCAGAAAGTTTCAGGTGAAGGCACACTACCTCTTGTGTCTGACAAACCCAGCCGAGAGATACATCCTAAAGCCTCTGCTCGAATGCATAGAAATCTGGGCTGTGAAGTCGATCAAAGTGCACCGCTCTATCCGCCTGGACAACCAGGAGATTTGTGGCAGACCTATGCCAGCCAACATCATGCTAGACAAGGATCAGCGAGTTTTCGTGCCTATGAAGGATCTTGAGGACAACGAGCTCAACTACTACGAGCTCTCAGAGAAGTTAATCACCCTGTGCAAGCTCGAGAAAGTGGCCGAAAAGCTACCACTTGGCATCCTCTCCATGTCATCCATCCAGCAAATTGAAGATATGCTGGAGGAGCATGGTGTCATCTTCGACAAGCTTGAATTGAGCAAACTGACCACCAAGATCGTTGACGGCACCACCGGCGCCATACTATCTTCCAGGCGCAAGTCTCCTGCAGACAGTCCTCCAGAGATGATCACAGACCATGGCTCCTCAACCTCTGATGACAGTGATTTGTCTTCTCTGGCCGCCCTCAAGGACATTGGCGTTCATATCAAGGTTGCGCGCAAACCAAAGCCAGTTGCAGCTCCTCGTAGCAATGGTCACAACCCCAATGGAAGACCTCACATTGAACGAGAGCCCAGCACCGACGACAATGACACAGAGCAGCACTCTGATGATGGACACTGGGATAAGGACTCGGCACCTATGTCGACTCGTGCTGCTCCTTCCAGACGATCTGACAAGTCTGGCAACAGCAACAGCAATGGAAGTGGTAATGACAACGGCAACGGCTATCATATGAGGTCGAACTTCGGCAATAGCACTGCCATGTCTGACGAGGACATCAACGAGATCGACGGCGAAGCAGGCGAAGATAGCACAGACTTGACCCAGCGGAAACAGAGTTCAGAGTATCGCAAACAACTGAGCGCTGCACAAAGCACTGTAGAAGACCCCCAGGCTATCCGGATTGGCGAGCAAGGCGAATTGAAGGTAAGCAATCAATCAGATCTTGCTCAAGAGCGTATGCTAATTGTAACAGATGTACCTGTTCCTCAAGACGCTTCTGGGTGACTACTTCACAGACGACATGTGGACCAGTCATGCCAGTACCAAATACACTGACCTGACGTTCAGCGGTGACGATAGCCAATTTGCTGACTTCACTATCCGTGATCTCAGTGGTCGTATGACAGACTGGCTTGTCGAAAAGGGCTGTAAGCAACCCACAGCATGGATGGGAAAGAAGGGCAAGGACGCAATCACATACTCTATCGAGGTCAAGGCTACCTATGGCCCACGTCATGAGCCGTTTCACATGAGCCAGAACCAGATCGACATGGTAAGTCGATGTTCTCGTGCTATCAACAGCAGATGCTGACTCGTTACAGGCAAAGGAACATCGCCTACAGGGCGATGAAGTTCCGCACCGAGTTTATGTGATCATGCGCGTATCGAACTTGGCAGGCAACGGCAGCGGCGGAAGTGCTCAGGTCCATCCTTTCGTCGATCCATACAGTCTGTTTGAGCAGGGCGATCTGAGCTGTATCTCTCAAGGAGGATACCTGGTCTTTTCTGATATGAAGTCTGCTTGATTATCATTATAAACCGCCAGATCAAGCACGAGATGAACAAGGCATGTCGTGGAAGATGATTGGTGGGCAGATATGTGAGCATGGCGGGTTTGTCGAAGGACATGTTGTCTTTATTAGAGTCATCTGCTCTTATGGACTTTTCGTAGACGTTACAGGCCAAGAAGGTACACAAACACCTGCTTCGATAGGTTCTTCTCGTGATTGCTAGTATAGAAGGAGCGTCTCAAGGACCTTGTTGCTTCTGTGCTTATCTTTATGAGGCAACCGTACAAGAAGAACATTACCGTCATGGTATATACCACCAGCTTTGGGAAGATCCAATCAGGTGTGCATGGCACTCAAACTCCGGATACAGCGAGGAGCTCGTGGACTTGGTTTGGCGTTGCCAGCGATTCGATCCAAAGTTGCGACCTACGCCAACCAGATTGTTGGCCTATACGCCGCAGCACGCACCTAACCACACCCACGGTATGGATAGATGGGGGTAACGCCGATTGTCGCAAAACAGGAAGACTTTACACGAGGACGAAGAAAAGGGCGGAAGGATTCTCTGACAGATTGACAGCACGTCTAGAGACAGGGCAAACTAATGTTCCTTGACGAGTTTCGCTGATCAGGACCTGGCTCGAAGATATGTGAATCTGGACATGAACCTTTACGAAGGATGTTGGCTTGTTTGCTAGGATCTCGAGCTTTCAATATTACTGTGTACTTTGAGGAGGATTGCGTGGTCAACACGCGTAGAATAGTTTGCACTGATAAGTTTTTACGTACCAAGTTTCTCCATAGTAACCATGATTTGTCATTTATCAATTGAGATGTGCTCTCAAAACTACGACGTCCAAAGAAAAATGCGAGAAACAATACAGTATATTTGATCAGATAGTTTGAAGAACGAATCGTGGCTTGCCCGGTAAAGACTGTCCAACTCCCTCTGTGTCTTCCACAGTCGCTCCTTCCTCAAGAACAACGATGTTGTCAGGATGGATCTTTCCCAAGCATGCCAGCATCTCGATTTCGTTGCTGCATTGGATGAGGTGAACACCCCCCTTTTCGTCGGTGACAAGGCCGTTGGAACCAGATTCGGCGAGGAAATCTGCTGCAGCGTGACGCGTTGCAATCATTGTACTGGAGACAGACTGAGTTGACTTGGCAGAGACTTTGTAGCTGTAGCGCCAACCGCGAGAGATTTGTCCAACGTCCACAGATGAACATTTTCTTTCCTTGCGGGTGATATAGAGGTGTAGAGTTCGGGACGTCGTGTTGGGATCTGTATCCCCATACGTTGCAAAGGAATAGCTCTGGAGTGCAGGCTGTTGGGAGGCATCAATGGTCAAGACCGGGCTTTGATGTTTTTCAGTCTCGTGACCGACCTGAACGCGAGGAGCAGTGTAGTAATCTGCGAACCCATACTCGAAAGTCACTTCCGGAGTGCCGTCATCAACAACAGCAGGAATATAGCGTAAGAGACGTAGAGCTTGACCTCCCACGACTGCTACAGGCAGAATGAGACCGTGCTCATACTGAAAGCCATAAACATTCTCTGCAGCCAACTTTGGCGCAAGAAGGGAATGCGCGACCTTCAAAACAGACTTTTGAGTCGTCAACTTTGTCATGAGCTCAGCAATAAAGCTCATTCGGTTTGGCTCTGTAAACCTCATGCCTAAATGCTGCTTTTCTTTCCCATCAAGGATCGAGATGACAACTTCGTCGAAGTTCTCGAATGGCAAAAGTGCGTCGCGGAGCAACACCATTTGATGCAGATATTCGTTGTATACCTGCATCAGATGGCCCAAGCTTTGTGGCCCGAACATGAGTTGCGCGACTGCAGGTTTGAGCAAATGCCCCTCGCATGGGCTTCGGATAACATAGTCAGGGTCGAAAGAGACATCTTCCATCTCACGGGCATAAGTGACAATGGTCTTGCCAATCTTGACGGCTTGAGCTGCGAACTCCTTGCGACTGGCATCTTTGGTAGTGATGTCAAGACTCGACTCGCGAGTCCCGAGAGCGAGGTTGGAAGCCAGGTTGTCCAATAGCATCTCACGAGCAAAAGGTTGATCATGGGGTGATGGACCTAGATGATGCAGTACGGTTCCAAGTAGTGGTGCGCAGCCCTCAACAATCTGACGGGCTGTGTATGCTCCGGATGGGAGAGACCAGCCTTGACCCTTGACCATGGTGGGACCCTGGTATCCAGTTCGCAAAGGAGGAAGCATATGTCCAATACTGAGGTTCTGCAGATAGGAAATGCTGAAGGGTTCGGCGCTCAGAAGAGGTGACATCTTTGCAGAAAAGGAATGGGAAGATCGGACAGATGGCAGTGTAGAGAACTGGACCATGTAGTGATCAGTTTCTTGTCCTGCGTTGTATGGCAGGATGGTCAGATGGAGACTTACCCAACTCGTTTGCACAATGGTGACAGCGACATTACGCAAGCTTCGAAAGCAAAAGATCATATGAATAACGAAAAAGGTGCAAGATCTGGAGAGTGCTGTGAGTTGTAGTGTGGTCTGGCTGTGTCCCTTTTGTTTTAAAAAATCAGTGTCGAGACCGCCGGACGAGGACGTCTTTGCTCCGGTCGTATGTGCATGATTGTTCCGCCAAATCATGGAGGCCTATGGAGATGGTCTCTCTTGTAACTCGAGACTGCCGCTTCATGGTTCCGTCGAAGCACAAAGAGACTCTGACATTTGCGCATCTTACACGACCTTTCGTTGCTGTATGTCGCTCTCAATCACCTGAATGTACTTATGGAAGTCTAAGACAAGACTTTATGGTGCTTGGAAACGTATTGCCTGAGTTCACAGCGTTCAGGAGCTGACCATCCTCGAAAGATTTTGTTCTCTGTGCTCAAAGTCTCTTGTAAAATTCGGAGGAGTTTGCTTTTGCTCCGCTGACACCACCCTTTTGCGAACTGACCAAAAAGCAGCTCCGTACAGTAGACGACTATCAGGCTTCATCGTCACATGGAGATCAATCTTGTTCCATCGTGAGGAGATTTGTGACAACTCGACCCTGACGCTTATCGACGTCTCCGCGAAATGTCCAGTAGATCAATACACTTATCTGAGAAGGGGAAAGAAAACTCAGAAGGCAGGGGAGAGGCTGGTTGCTTCGTACAAGTGCTGACTAAGCAGAGTCGACGTGGACCCTGACCATTTTCCTCCGGCGCCATGTTCAAGCTGCATTGTCGTCGCATGTCCGTCCCTTCCCAACATTCAGATATACGCCGAGCAGAAGCGCAACAGCGAGTCTTTTGATGGGGCAATCGTTGATTGAATTATGGTCTGAAGCTTCTTGTCAAGTATGGCCAAGTCTCTGTCCGCACAGTATTGCGACTCACGCGAGATGATTTGTCTACATGACTAATCATAAGTGACTGCTGAGATAAGCCTTCTCGTCCCATCGTTACGATCTCAGTGTTCCCAACACGGAGAGACTCATTCGTTTGACCTTTGTCGTGATCTTGAGCTTGACATGCAGCCTGTCGATCTGAACAACCAGCACGAGTGTGATCTCTGTCAAAAGACGTATAGACGACGTACGCTCCTTGCATCCGGACTTGCTGGAAAGGCTCCACTGATCTGATATGTTGCACAGGAGATCTTTTAGTCCGCCATAGACGGCACTGCAAGCCAAGCAAGACTTCCACAAAGAGAAAATCCTGCAATGCATGTGTACAAGCTAGATCAAAATGTTGCTTGAGACAGCCAGCTTGTTCTCGGTGTGCTGTACGGAATCTGATTTGCAAGTATCTTACTCGCCGCTCATCTACGTCGCAGAGTCCTGATACCACGACTCCGGAGCTTGAACAGAACAGCAATACTTCTGGGAGCCTCATAGAGACCAACACAGACGTGTCGCTGGATGACTTGTTTGCTCATAATTGGGCTCCTAGCAACTCTGGGAACACGCAGAATGAAGCTTACTTTGGTCATGCTCCATTCTCGCTAGATCAATCCATTACCTACGATTCCATCCAATTCATCGAAAACCAAGCTACGACCGCAGATTGGTTACAATTGCATGGCGCACCCCCGATCCAAACGCCACCCGTAGCACCTGCCATATCTTTTGCTGGTCACGAAGTCTCAGAAGATATCAACAGCTTTTCATGTAAATTGCAGACCGACAAAGTGATACAGGTTCTGCGTAAGTATCCAACATTACTGGCTTCCGAAGGTTACTTCACACCTCTTTTACATCGCGAGCTTTACAACATGTCGACACCAGAGATAACAGCTTTACCGAGGACGACAACAGCAATTATGTGTGCATTAGGCCTAGACAACAATAGGCATACGCCCTTTCTGAAACGTGCAATTTCTACTGAGCGACAGCGTCTTGTCGAAGGATTTGTAAGTGCCGGGCCTTTATCTCGCAAGTTGTGGTGCTAAGCTGCCACACACAGCCAAAATACTCTTGTATCGAGGAGTGGGATACCCTCCATGCCATGAGATGATGGAATTGCCCGATCTGTCAGACACAGCCAACGATGACTGGAAACTCGGCCCTCGAACAAGAGGTTTGAACTTGCCTATCGTGCTCAAGGTACTTCACTCTCTTCAAACATCAACTATGTACACCCGGACTAATTCTTGAGCAGATGACCCGCCGATCTTGTCAATCGCATCCAGAAGCCACAGACCCGACAGCCATACTCAATATTGACTCACTTATACGATACGGAACAGTAGCTTCAGTATGGATGACATGGCTAGTAGGAGAAACCGCACGCAGAATAATCTTCCTCGCACATATTGTCAACTACTTCGCCACAAAAGACCCCAAGACTGGTGACATATCACCATACTATGAATCTCTGAACGACGAGATGATATGGAATATGCCTTTACCTTGCTCATGGGTCGCCTGGGAAGCATGTACTGAGCAGGAGTGGCTTAGCGTGATGCGAACTCGACATCGGATCACCGGCTCTAGTGCCCAAGCAGTTCTGCTCCCGGATCTGTTTACCCTTGAGCCGACGATTAATTCGCTTTTGGCAAAATCTACCAGGGAGCAGTTGCGACCGCAATATACCGGAAACATGGGACTCGAAGACTCGGACTCGTTTCGCAATTTAGTTGTATACTGTGCTCTACAGCAGAGTCCTTGAGTTTAGATACTATAATCCCTTGTCACAGACAGTGATCACAGGAAACAGGATATACACTCCTACTTGCTGCAGCATACTTTCTCACGTTTCCTATCGACAAGGCTCTTTGACAGGCTCTATCATCTACATATGTGTTTTTCATGGAACCTATCGCTTTCCGATTGTTGCTTGTTTCGTTACTTCTTGGTGAAGTCGAGACCGACTAAACGTTACACACATTGATAACTTGAAGTACTGTCAAAAGATCCGGTCGATCTTCGGGACGGCTCAACGAAGCAAATTTGCATCCATTTTTTAAACTTTGCACGTATTTCCCATCAGTTTAGGGCTTACGGCGACGAGAATCCCCTTATGAAAGCCTCTCGCATGAGTGAAAGCTCTGCCGCACGGGATATGGGTGTGAGAGCGCTTCACCGCGGTTGAGGCTTCACTAGAGCCTGACTTCGAACAAGTCCTACGCGCTCCATAGTGGTCCAATCTGGACGCAAACTACATTGATCAGAAGCTAAAATCTCGTTTTATGACGCGGTACTTTGGCCGAGTGGTCTAAGGCGGTGGTTTTAAGTTGCTTTTGAGGCTCATACACCACTATCGAGAGATGCGTGGGTTCAAACCCCACAGGTACCATCATTGATTATCTTTTTGCGTTTCCTCAAGGTGCCTGTAATGCATTTCTGGGTCAATATAGCCAAAATGGGAGACTTTGGGGGGTTTTGGGGGATAGAGTCACATTTTTGGGCAATGTGCTCTATCATTTATCAGGAGACTGCACAGGGTAGCCAACGCACTATCTACAGCCATAGAGTGTACTGCTCTACAAAATTACGGTACATTACTAACTGATAGCAGGATTACCATACAAGTGAAAATGTGTTGCATCTCCCGTCCACGATGTCTCTGTTGATGGCCGTATAGAGCTGCTTGTAACGTGTTCAGGAGCACTCATCAGGAGGTAAGGTGTGATGTTGAAGGATAAGAGTGATGTTTGGTTGCATGTGCTTGCGAGAAATCAATGAGTAGGGAGTGGTGCGTTTGGTGCGTACCATAATAGCCCAGGCTGGATCTAAATCTAGGCTGGATCTGGTCTTTGATGATTTGGTCTTATAAAGAGACAGAGGTCAGGTGCATTCAGGCGAGCGATCTTGAGTCTCCTCTCTGGCAGATTCCCCAGACCAAACTACCACTTCTCTTGCTTAACATTCAGTGCTGTTTGGCTTGGTGAACTAGTTCTGAGGCCTCCAAGCCACAACCTCCTCATCACCCTCGTCCTCGTCTTGAATCTCCAAGCCCTCGACAATCCTTCTGTTGCCCTGTTCGTCACAATCCAGTCCACAAGCCTTGAGCACCGCCCATCTCACAGCTTCAATCCCAATCTTTGCACCTCCTCCCCATCCTTGTAGGCCCCTGATTTGTTTCTCAGCACTCGCAGCCAACACGTCTCTTTTCTTCTTCCTCTTGCCTTCATCCAAAGTAGCCAACTGCTCTTCCACCTCTTGATATATCTTGTCCAGTTTGCCCACATTGCGAGTCAGCTTTTCCGCACCAGGGACTTTGGAGTCTGTCATTACTATCCTATCGACTTTGGAAAGGATGATTTGGTAATCAATGCCTTGTTGCTCAAAGTGTTGCAGCAGGACCAAGTCTCTAGGTTTAATGCCGTGTAGAGCGTCGATGAGCAAAAAGACTTTGCGCAACTGCTTTCTCTTTTCGAAAAACTTGTTGATTTCGGGTCCCCATTCTTGACGTGAGTGGTAGCCGTAACCGGGTGTATCGACTACGACTAATGCGCCCTGCATCAATTGTTTCAATGGCTCTTTGGCTGCAGTATCTCTTTGGCTGCCTCCAACACCAAAAGCATTCAGTGTTTTTGTGTGTCCGGCCTTGGAACTAACTCTTGCGATCTTCTCTTTCGGGCGCCCGAATACGGCATTGAGTAGAGAGGATTTACCAACATTGGAGCGACCCACGAAACACACTTCTGGATATGGGGACCGCGGAATAGTCGAGAACTTTGCGGCGGTCCAGAGGTGAATTGGAGGCGAGGAAGGGTTTTGGAAGTAGCGGGTTGTGTAGGTTTGTTGGACGGGGGTGGGAGGGGACGAGACGTGGTAGCGTTGCAGATCGACTGGTTTTGGTGGTACAATGTCTTTTGTTGCTGTCGAAGACGGCGGCGAGGGCTTCGATTTGGGAATTGTAGTGGGAGATGCGGCGGGAGGGAGGTCGTGTCGGGATGGCGGCGACGTTGTGCTTGTTGCGGTGCTGGTGTGGCGCAGACCGAGTATGCGACTGCGAGCAATATGCGCAAGGCATCTTCGTCGTACCAACGAATCCATAGTCGCGTAATTGGCCGAGATTGTGTGCAGTAAAAGAAGTTGGAAGGGACGAAGAATGCTCAAAGAAGCAGTCTCATTCCTGGTCCGAGCTTCAAACTCGTCTTCACCTTGATGGGAACTGACGGTATCGAAACAAGAACAGACAACAGACGATTTATACCTGCAACCATACGGAATTGACCAAACATGTTCCTATGCTCTCGTAGCATGCCCTCTATTTCCCTTCTTCTCATGCTCATAGGTATCCATTATGCTCATGATTTCTTCCACTACTCTAAAGTGCCCATTGAATAACTCCTTGTTCATGTAAATGCAAAAAGACCGAACCATCTACTCTTCGACACCACCCCATCTCACTTTCAAGTCGGACGAAGACCTGGACTGTTCATACCCAGACGTGGGCTGACACCTCCGTTGCGTTCTCTTCTGAGATTACGCAGCTGCGACTCGATCTGTCTGCGCTGTTCTTGCTCCGCCTGTCACACATATTAGCTCTCTGTTGTGCCTCGAGACTTCCAGACATAGTACTCACTCTCAACAACTTGACTCCCTCCGCCCTCGTCTCTCTCATCATCCTCTTGAACTCGTTTCTCAGAACCATGGTGCTGGTCGTCTCCCTTGCGACACTACCCAGCTCTGGTGTACCTCCGGGGCTTCTGACACCAAGCCATCTGACTCTCTCATCGCTGAGCTGCACCTCCAACTCATCCATCTTGTCACGAAGCGAGTCGATCAATCCCTCAAGCTTCTCGCGCTCCTTCTCCATCTCGACTGTCTCGCGCGTGAGTTGCTGGTAGTCCGTCGTCATCTCGCCGAGTTCCTTCTCCAGTGTGCGCATACGACCGTCGTCGCGCGAGCCCGATGCCTGGATCTCACGCAATGTGATGATCTCTCCTTCTAGTGATTTCGCACGTGATTCGGCGTTTTGATGCAGTCCGAGCATCTCGGCCATCTGACTCTCGTGATGACCCTTGTCACGTCTCAGTTGCTCCAACTCGGAAGACATGCTCCTCGACTTTTGCTCCAGCTCTTGGAATTCAGGGTGCGACGTCACTTCTCTGGCACGCTCGGAACGGCTGCCGTACGCACCATCCAACTCTGCCTTTGCCATAGCCAGCTCGGTAGTGAGACGAATGATTTCTGTCTCCATATCGTCCATTTCCTCTGCTTTCATAGCCAGACTGGCCTCTGCCGTCTCTCTGGCTACCTTGGCTTGGTTGAGAGTTCCAGTCAATTCCTCCAGGCGGTCCTGGTGATCACTTTCCTTGTGCTGTGCTTCGATAGCTGCGATGCGTGCCTCGTCTTGATGTTCAGAAATCTTGTTCTCAAGTTCGACAATCTGATCCTCGAGTTGTCCCAAACGCTTGCTCTGTGCTTCTATCTCTTCCAGAGCTTCTTGCTCGCGCTCTTTGAGTCCTTCAAGTTCGTTGGCACGAGCGGCATCTTCGGTGTGGGACTTTCCGGCGAGCTCGCGTTGCTGCTCAATCTGGCGTTTGAGGATACCAGTCTGGTACTCGAGGTCACTGTGGCGGGCAAACAAGCGTTCAACCTTGGATGTAAAGGCCTGGGTACTGAAAGGCTCGGATGTGGTTCGCTCTAGCTCTTCGTCATCCGAGTCAAGATCCCGGTTGGCAGCAGCAGATTCCTTGGATGACATAATTCCCCAAAGACCAAGCATAACCGCCTCGTGTTGTGCGGCTTTTTGGGCGTGAGTGTCTGCTTTTTGGCGAGCCTCGTCCAGTCCTCTTGTAGTAGCTTGATGAGAGTCTTGAAGAGATGCAGAGTGTTGCAGAATTTGATCGACGTTCGAGAGATTCTCTTCAAGGTAAGCAATCTGATCCTGGGTTCCTTGACCGGTAGGGCGTGGAGGTGGCTGTATATCTTGGTGGGCAGAGACAAGATCAAATAGGTGAATATTGACACCCTGCAGCCTCTTCTCGACGAGACTCTGATCCTCCTTGGAACCATTAAGTGTGTCCTCGCGCGATTGAACGATGAACTTATGTTCCTCGAGGAGAGCAAAGATACCATCTTGTAATTGCTCGAGCTGGTTATCGATACGGACTGCAGGCTCGTCGTCTTCTGGGTAGGCGGATGGAATTTCATCTGGTGAGGTGTCGATGCTGCCTGCGCGACCTTTCTTGGCCTGAGAGATGAGAGAACGCATTTGGCCGTTCAGAAATTGTAGCCTTGTGTTGAAGTCGTTCAATTGATCGTTGTTGACATGCGACTGGCCTTTGCCGACATCGCTGTGAACACTCTGGTCGTAATCGCGGATGTGAGGCAGAGAGTCAGACGCAAGATTGTCGGCGGACTCTGCTTCACGTTGGAGGTGATCAGCTTGTAGGACAGCAGCCGTGTGTCGCAGTAGTCTGCTTTCAATATATTGTCTGCGGTTTTCCAGACCGACCAAGATCTGAACCAGCTCCTCAACCTTCTTCTCGCTCTGAGCCAGTTCTTCGCTGGCCTGACCAACGCTGTCGCTCTTGACACTGGACGAACTATTACTTCTGTCTCCTAGCAAGCTCTTTCTACGAGGTTGCGAGATGCGGCCCTTTTGCGAATAAAGGCGGTGTAGAGAGCGGGCGGCTTCGCAGACTTTGCTTTCTAGAGCAAGTTTGCGGCGTGTCCCTTCAATGCGAGCGTCCACCTTTGTCTTCTCTTTCTTCAGCACATCAACCTCTTCGATGGCCAGGATGTCGTAACGCGAACTGTCGAACATGGCAGTCTCGATCAAGAGGTGCCTGTGTAGCGAGTCGCCATTGGCGAACGAGTCGGCCGGAGTGGGCGGTTGTTGCATGTCTGAGGTACTGGTCAGAGAGGGGTGCTGGGCGTAAGCACTCTGGTTCTGCTGCTGCATGACAGCCATGGCCTTCCAGTCTGTGTAGGTATAGGCCGGAGTGCTGGGATCGAGGAATGACGTTCGGGGATAGTCCTGAGCGGCGCTGAGGTCTTCAAAAGGGTCGGGCCTGGAGTATACTGGCATTCCTTGATGCATCGTGACAGCCATTGGAAAGAGCGACAGCACCAGTAGAAAGGGGTTCGAGGCGCGGGGTCGAGTGGACGGTCAATTGATATACCGCGGAGACGATCAAATGCTGCCTTTGACGACTTTCAAATCAGATAACAAGGCTTCATGGTCAACCAGGAAATAGTAGAAGAAAGAAGAATTTGGGAGCCAACACAATGTTGTTCGTGAATTTGAACTCAGCTGGAGATTACTCGAGTACATTTGGAAAGTGCTCCACACAGGAGCCGACTAGACCAGAAAGCCGTTACTCTTTCCAAAACCAAATCAGCCCCTGGACCTTCCCCTTAGACATGCTCGGCCACCAACAAGAATCTACCCATTTGCCTGTCCATTCCTGCGCCGTGACTCTTCACCTCTACCTAGATGCCCGAGATCTTCTGGTCTTCTCTCGTGCGTGTCGCTTGAGCCGGCTCACAAATCTCACTCCCTGACTCGAGGCTTCCTGACGACTCTAGAACAAGATTGAGCACGCTCGTCCTCACGGAAAACTGCATGAGCATATTCTGAAGCTTAGGTATCTGGGAGAGTAGTCACTGTACCAGAACATGCGAATGACCGTTTTTGTGCAAGTGCTACCATATTCGGTGTTCCCCTCCACAGCTGCCTGCTTAAGAGTTGTCGTCGCCAACAGGGCAACGCAATTGTTATTGATTGAGACTATTTTAATAATCACCTCGAGTGTCAACCAACACTACCTTTCTGACAACAAGACTTCTACAGGCACATATACGACCGTGTTAATCTCTCCAGATACCTTGATGGTCTGAGACATCGAATACTGGCGCCGACGACAGCAGACAGCTTGAATGTCCGAGCAGGGTCGTACCATGAGCATCTCAGAAACGGGACTAAAAGAGGTAACCTCGCACACCCAACACCGATGCCATAGAAAATCTGCAACCAACAGAAGAATGCCTCTTGACAGTGCTGACAAGGTATCTCAATGCCATTACACAATCATGCGCTGAAAACATTCATCTAGCTCGCGGTGCGGGCGAGAGTCAGCTGTGGGCAATCTCGAAGCATCCAAGATGCGCTGGCAAGCAAGCCACAAAAAGAAAATGTCGGACGCCTTATACTCGTCCTCAATACCATCTACACCACTCGGCCGAAGACCAGAGCAAAAGCAGTCGATGTTGTTGAGAAAAACGTCCGCTTGCGACTCGTGGACAAGAGCGGTGAGAGAGAGCGTCGGAAAGTCGGGCTTCCTTTCCCACGCGTCTCGAGACGCTGTCCAACAAACACAATTTCGCTTTCAAGGTCGCTCATAGCTGCAAAGTTGCGGGTAGAAAGTGTGATGAGCACTCGCAGAGTGTGTCATGTCGCGTTGGAGATGACGAGGTCAGCGTGTCTATTGGCATGTTTCCAAGAATGTACAAGACACGCGAAGGATGGTAGGGATTGACAGGTCCGTGATAGATTGAGGTTACGCCATCATCTTTACCGCCCAGCAAACCATTCGTCGGGGAGTATCGGTGCATCTCTGGCAAACTGACTCTCTGACCATCAAAGCAGGTTTGTGCAGGGACGGGCGTCGTCTACCAATGCACATGCTGGCCAACCACACAATGAAGCCGTACTCCTGACTATCATCGGCAATCCGCACGCGTCTGTAGGCGATCACTCCATCACATCAACGCTGCAATCCATCGCTGCTCAGACCAATCTCATGCTGCATCATCCCTGTCCGGCAAAATTGCATGCTGGCGCTTGCAGAATCCCCGCTTGCCGGCCTGACCTCTGGTCTCGCATATGTAAACCCACTTGCTGCCCAATTCGTCTCTGCCTTTCTCCTCTAACGAAACCCAATCCGCTCCTCTCTACTTCACCCTTGGCACTCCTCTGTCTCTCGTGCATTTGCACATTGTTTTGCTTCAAGAGAACATCTCAAGAACACAATCAAGTGTAACAGGCTTTATATCTGAGCCAGTTTACCATACTACCAGGATGACATATCGCACCCGCGAGGAATATTTGGACAGGTATTGACCCAAGTCTCACTGTTTTGTTTTGATTTTACAATACCCGGATGTTTGCCCAACCGGGCTCTTTTGCTGTCTTTTTCTTTGCGTATTGTCTGCTTTTACACAGTTTGGAGCCAGCCTTTTTAAGGAAACCATTTGGATTATCCAGGACCATCCATACCCAAGATGCCAAGGCCCAGAAGGATACCTAAGCGGACCGGAAGGACCATTTCCCAAAACCAGTCAAGGATTATCCGGATCACTGTAGCACAACATTACTCTTTGGAATCGGGTAAGTACTTTGAGAGCCGGACATGCTCTCATAAGCCAACACTCCTTCATCTGGACACTCGCGTCGCATGCTTCTTGCTTGCTATGGTGGCAGCTCTGTCGTCAGTCATCTTATATGAAGAAGAAGACTTGTCTTGAGTTTGTTCGTAGTAAGGCTCTTGATGCAGCCATCCACGTGCCGGGCATTGTTCTTTTTGTTCTTCGCCGGACGCTTCCCAGGCTATGCCAGGAAATCGCTATAACGTGCCTAGCCGAGACAATTGCTAGGAACCTTTGGATTTGCCAAAACATGATTGGACAACCCTAGCAGACATGTATTCTTGTCTGCTTGTGGCTTTGCTGTTGTCTCGACGGTTTCCCTTCTCAGCACGATTTTGTTCACCATGGACTTGGCCATATTGTCACCAGCTATCTCTCGATGGAATTCGGGCATGTCGGATATTGCTAGGCGTCTCTATCCCATGTTGAGGTGATACTCGTCCTCTGCTTCTTACATCTTAGAAGACTAACAGAAGCTTGATGATTCAGCCTTTAATGCCCTGCCCATATATAACCAGGATTTCCTCACACGTGCCCGACCGAATTATCGACAAGCTTCTCTTGATGTATTCGCGACTAGACCTAATGGAACTGTTGGCGATATGCAGCTATCACGGACAGTCACATCAACCACTTTTGGATGCCGGACCTGGATCCCCCCTTCCGATGGACTAACAATTGGTCTGTAGAGCACTGACGAAGTCGAATACTATATGGTGACTGGAGCTAATACGTACCAGGCTACCTCTTTCCTTTCTCTTTCTCATGATCATAATAGCTACTGCATTACGATGAGCCGTTGTCGCTGACTCTTTCCTATCTAGCAACTGTCACTTTCTCCCACCCACTTGCACAAATTCCTTGTTTGCTTCGCCGTCTGAGATCTGCCACTGGAACTCATCTGTTTGGGACACCACATCTCTGACATCTCCTGCCTCACCGGTGGACTCTTTGGAAGACGTTTCCAGCCAATCCTCGGACTCTGGAATATTTTCTTGTGACTCAATGAGCTCACACGGTATGGATCGCAGCGTCTACTACTCGTCCACGTCACCGGAAACTACGATGGAGCACCTGCCGGAGACTGACTTCTATACCACACCTGGATGGACAGACGGCATGTTCGCTCCGTTCTCGCCAGTCATGAGTGAGTCGAATCAGAGTGCCTACACTCTTCCCGCGTCGGATGTAAGCTTCCCATCTCTTGGACCCTCGGTTTCACAGGAAATGCCCATGGTGGATACCTATCGACCTGATAGCTGGGCTCCTGAGCAGCCCAGTTACAGTCTTTTTGCCGAACCTGCCGTGATTGACACCGAGATGTTTGCTTTCCCTGCTCAAGGTATGGACATTCCTCAGCCCACTTTCAATGCCTGGTATTGCCCAACGGAGCCCTCCGCAGAGACATACTTTGGTACCATGGACACTCCCGGACAGGTCTTTCCCCATATGATCCCACAGACAGCCGGATTTGTAGGCAACCCAGTTACCATGGTTCCCTCTGTTGGATATAGCAACCATAACCCTCGTGCCGGTCACGCCAGGGTAGACAGCTTATATACTCAAGCTTATCCACATGAAGTTGCAGTAAGTCACAACCATATTCCATCGGAGTCCCAGATTCAGGAGGTTGCTGGACACCGTCGGATGACCGTACCCGTGACTTTGGATGAGCCTGTCCAGGCGGTACCATTGCCGGCCATTGAACAGGATATGCTATACGGAGCCCCGGTCCAGCAATACAGGACACATATGCAAGCTTATCCCAATGGATCCATGATGCCGTTCTCTGGACGCCCCGAAGTTCATGTTTTGGGAAGCAATGTATCTTCCACGGGCAGTATTGCTCCTTCCGGATACGAGGAGATTCCTTGCAGCCCAGCTTCTTCTACTGCAACTGCCAGGACAAGAACCGAGGATACTGACGGCCGTGCCCGCACCGACCCACTGTACTCTGCCAAGCCTGGCAAGGACGGTAGCTACCACTGCCCCTTCCTAGCTTCTGAAGGATGTCAGCACAAGGCTACCAAGCTCAAGTGCAACTACGAGTGCGTGAGTCCTTCTGTTTTCGCGAGCAATTTCTAACACCAGATCACAGCAAGTACATTGATTCACACATCAAGCCATTCCGTTGCAAGCACCAAAACTGCAACAACAACCGGTTCTCTTCCACCGCCTGTCTTCTCCGCCACGAACGTGAGGCTCACGGACTCCACGGTCATGGAAATAAACCTTTCCTCTGCCAGTTCAAGGATTGTGACCGATCAGGCCCTGACAATGGGTTCCCTAGAGCGTACAACTTACTTGACCATATGAAGCGTGTCCATGGATACCGTCCGGAAAAAGTGGCCAAGACACCTCCCGTCTCTAATGCTGGAAGGGTAGCTGGAAAGTCCCAGGACAAGGTGAAGAAGAGAAAGACCGCTAGTGAAGTCAAGAAGGAGACTGCATCTCCAAGACTTGTGCAGAAGCTTGCAGTGGATTCACGTAAGCAGCAGATGACTGCGCAGTGGCAGGCTCAGGTTCATGAGATGCAAAAGCGCTCCCGCCAGCTTGGATGAACGAAGACCCAATCCCAGGATACATGACATAACCAGAACATACCAGCCCTCCACATGGACGGAATCACCCCAGCCAAAGGAAGGATGTGCCAGACGGGTCTCTCAACCACACAGGACCATCAAGGAACGCAGCTTTGTTCTCTGAGAGCCAGGCGGCTCCGGAGAATCGGATTGGAAGGAGGATACATCCCACCAGTGGATTGTATAGGAGAGAGAGAGAACACCCAGGAAGCGAGGATAAGGGATTGAGACACCAGTCCCTCTTAAACCGGAAGATGTAGATACCGGATTGGACCCCAGCAGTTTCGGAGTGACTGACAGCCTGTTTCATACCGGCTTTCTATCAACGTGTTTTTCTGTTTGCGAGTCTTTGCTTCTTGTTTGCTTTCAGCTTATGTTACACTGCGTATCGTAGAAACGATCTACTTGCTAGATAGATGCGTTATGCATATATGATTGATTTTGCTAGACAAGAAGGAGAGACGAGGCCATCATCTTATCTGACAAACTGCTCATGACAGTCAGCGACAGTCAGCGATGGGTCACATACGAATCTACCACGTCGCTGGCCAGCCTGTTACATGTATGCACACCTTGTCGAATCCTGAAGGAATTGATGACACCTGAGGAAAGCACAAATGGCGAATCGATGGCTTTGCTCGGGAAGATTGCCCTTTGTGACAGGCAGCAGATTACGGTGTCAACAATCAGGGTTCTGTCAAGCGAAAAGCAAAAGCCACGAACCTTGGAGCGAAGCACAGCGAACGGAAGCTGCGTCATCCGAAAAAGGGCTTTACATGTGAACGCCTAGCCAGTGCCTGCTCACAAATCATTCCAAAGGGTGAAGATCTCACGATCGAATTACATGAAGCCTGTTCTCCCACGATCCGTGTGTCTCCTATCTGTTAATTCCCTCCTTCCTCGTACGACTACCTTTGCGACTCAGCATATCAACACTGCGACGAGATCTTTCTTCAACTTTGGAAAAGTTACATCATCGCCTGCGACCATGTCTTCTGCCACCTCCTTCCACGAGTTCAAGCCCCTCGACAGTATGTTGGCGAGCGTTTGCGACAGGAAACGTGCGACGTGAGACTGACAGTGATGCGCAGAGAAGGGCAACGTCTATGACCTGTCCAAGCTCAAGGGCAAGGTCGTCCTCGTCGTCAACACTGCCAGCAAGTGCGGCTTCACTCCCCAGTTCGAAGGCCTCGAGAAGCTCTACAAGGGTGCGCAATCTTCACTCTCGCTTTATACACCCCTCCCCTGACTTGCGCTTCATCACAGACCTCAAGGCCGCCCACCCCAACGATGTCGAGTTCCTCGGCTTCCCCTGCAACCAATTCGGCTCTCAAGACCCCGGCTCCAACGACACAATCCAAGAGTTCTGCCAACTCAACTACGGCGTCTCGTTCCCCGTTCTCGGCAAAACCGACGTCAACGGCGACAAGGCCGAGCCCGTCTTTGAGTGGATGAAGGCCGAGCAGCCCGGTCTCATGGGCTTGAAGAGAGTCAAGTGGAACTTTGAAAAGTTCTTGATTGGCAAGGATGGCAAGGTCAAGGGCAGATGGGCCAGCACCACCAAGCCTGAGGCTCTGAAGGCGCCTATCGAGGCTGCTTTGAAGGCTTAGGTTTCGAGAACATGAGAAGCGAGGATAGATTTGAAGGAGACGAGAGGCAGTAGAGGCACTTCTTGCATAATGACTTGCACTGTGGAGGCGTGCGCAAGTAGGATCGGACCCCCCCTGATACCCGTGTGTTTTTGATAAGCAGAATATTCCTATCACGAGAATTGCATTGCGCATTTGTTGCTTTTTCAAGAGCGCCTTTGGACTACCATACCCATGCTTCTGCAGACTTCGGCTCAAATCGATGACTCTCGAGTCGACCATCTACAATACGACATTAGATATTGTTCTAGAACCACTGACGATAATCTGTGCCTTGAGCGACATAGAGTGTCACCAGGCTCCACTCGTACAGGACACGAATACGAATGGAAGCCTCGGGACTTTGGTCACGCTGACCGCCTTTCGAAGCCTCAACCACCAACCAACCTTCTTCCCGCTCCCCTCAGGTTCTATACCAGTGAACGTATTTGCGAGGGTTCTGGTCAAGACACAGGTAAGCATTGTTGTTTTTTTCCTCCTCTTGTGTTCGATTTCTCGCCGTGTGTACTGTCGTTCGTGGTGTCTTCAAGAACTCGTTTCCCAAATTCATGACGCCTCTATCTTCTGCATTTGTCCCCTCGTCTCCTTAGTCCATTTTACTTGGAGAACCATGCTACAACATGATGGAAAAAGATCAGGTGTTTCCTCTCATCCTCGCTATAAACCTTGTCTTGTAACCCACAAGAGAAGGCATTGCATCTCAACCCTTCTTTTCCATCATTTCCCTACATTTTGTTTCTCCAACTTTGCACCCAAAAAAAAGTGAGCTGACAAAGATCTGTACTCAGCTCATTTTGTTATTACGGCAGCAAGAGAAAAAGAAAAAAATCTTGCCCATCAATGTGGGGCAACAATATTCCAATCCCCAATGGCCTCAACACCTTTGACGACAAAAAGTCCACCTACGATCAAGAAGCCATGCTCCGCGCCGCCGCCGCCACGAGCACGAAAAAACTCCACATTGGCATCGTGGGCGCTGGGTTCTCTGGCTTGCGTTGTGCAGATGTATTGCTATCTCATGGCCACCGCGTTACCATTTTCGAAGCTCGCAACCGTGTAGGTGGTAGAGTGGGCCAGAGCAATCAACTGGGTCATACAGTGGATTTGGGACCTAACTGGATCCATGGCACAGACAGTAACCCGGTGTTCGAAATCGCCCAAAAGACGGATACGCAATTGCACTATTGGGATGAGAGGCAGCGGATCTTGGATACTGACGGAACGCCGCTATCGACAGAGGAAGCAGAAGAATATGGCAGTATCCTCTGGGAAGATGGGTTAATCTCTCAAGCCTTCAAGTACAGTAGGGAGAATACCTCTACCATCGACGCCTCTGTCTCGCTGATGGATTACTTTGCCGAAAAGGCAGAGACTTTGTTTACAGACTTGGAGCAACCAGAGGCGCAAAGGAAGAGAAGGACTTTGTTGAAGGTGTGTGACTTTTGGGGCAGTTATGTGGGAAGTGCCACGACGCAGCAAAGTTTGAAGTACTTTTGGTTGGAGGAGTGTATAGAAGGTGAGAATCCGTTTGTTGCGGGTACTTACACGAAGATTCTGGAACATGTGGCTAGACCTGCGTTGGAAAAGGCAGAGGTGAAGCTGGAGACGAAGGTCACGGGGATCAGAAGGAGAAAGAGTGAGGGTCAAAAGGTAGAAGTGGAGGCTCATGGAGGTGAAAAGTATGAGTTTGACGAGGTGGTCATGACGGCACCTCTGGGGTGGTTGAAGAGAAACAAGAATGTCTTTGTCGATGGGTTGACGGAAGAGTTGAACACAGCTATTGATGCTATTGGGTATGGTTCTTTGGATAAGGTATGTCTTTGCACATCTCCCCCCTCATGCTCTTCCACTGACCAGAGTCACAGATCTACATCACCTTCCCCACCGCCTTCTGGGAAACATCTTCAGAAGAAGGAGAACCAAAAGGCACCGCCACAATCACCAGCTCCAACACACCAAACACAACAGCAACAACGACACCTCTACATCAAGCCTCCTCCTCTACTACAACAACAAGTTACCCAGGATTCACCCACTGGCTAGCACCCACCTACTCACCCACCACAAACCCCCATCAATGGGACCAACAAGCCATGAATCTCGCCGCTCTACCGGGCACCTCTGCACACCCCTCCCTCCTCTTCTACATCTACGGCGCTTGCTCCACTCACATATCCTCCCTCGCCCAACTACCCCAACCCGTTCGCGATGAATCCCTCAAAGCATTTATCGCACCCTACATTTCTCGCCTGCCCAACTACTCTGCTAGTTCTGCTGCTTGCAAGCCCAAAGCAATCTTTGCGACCGCTTGGGCCGGAGACGAGTTGGCTGGTTATGGCAGTTATGCGAATTTTCAGGTTGGGTTGGTGGATGGAGATAGACATGTCGAGACCATGAGGAAGGGTATGCCAGAGCGAGGTATTTGGATTGCTGGTGAGCATACGTCGCCGTTTGTTGCTTTGGGTACGGCGACGGGTGCGTATTGGAGTGGTGAGAAGGTTGCTCTCAGAATACTGGAGAAAGCTGTGAGAGGACAGAAGGAAGGAGAGAAGTAGACGATGTATCTTGTATGTTTCTTTGTAGTTTTGAGGAGGTGTGGGTCTTATTCTGCTTCTTTTGCATCTGTAGATGCGTTGCTTGAGATCTTGCATGTAGTAGTTTCTTCTATTGTTTCCTTGAATGCAATCAAGAGCTGAATTGGAAGCAGGAATGGTCAGGTCTTTCATAAAGGGCGTAGAAACAAGACAATCCGCCCTTGAAGTGAGTAAGAAGCTTTTATACTTTGTGATGTGCCATTCATTATCCGTCTTCTGACCATCACAGATATTCTGGCGGCTTTTCTATGTTTCGACCCGCTGCTCTCCATATGTGAATCCATGACTCTTTACTTGTACAACATGATTTTCTTGCTCCTGCAGCATTTACAGCTTACCCTCGGTCTCTTCGACATATTTCTTCAGATGCTCAATCGTGACGACCTTGATACCGTACTTCTTTCCAAAGTCAATGCACTCCTTGGCCCTCATCATATGCAAGCCTCCTCTTTCTGCCTTTCCCTCGACTTCCGTCGATTCCTCTACGATCTCTGCAATGACACCCACATTGTTCTTATCTCCCGACAGCCTTGCAAACTCGACTGCTGCCTCTGTGTGTCCTTGTCGTTGACGCACCCCACCAGCTACCGCGCGCAATGGCACCACATGTCCAGGCCTTCTGAAGTCGCTCGCCTTGACGTCTGCATTGGCGAGCAGGCGACACGTTGTACTGCGGTCGGTAGCTGAGATTCCAGTGGTGACGTTGTCGGAAGCATCGATGGTAATCGTGTAGGCAGTGCGATTGGGGTCTGCGTTTGAGGATGCGGCGACCATAGGCGGTAGGTCAAGTTTGTCGGCGAGGGCGTTGGGAAGGGCGGCGCACAGGTAGCCAGAAGTGTGGTGGATCATGAAGGATGCTTTTGCGGAAGTGAGGGCCGAGGCGGCAATGATGAGGTCGCCTTCATTCTCGCGGTTGGGGCTGTCGAGGACAAGGACGAACTCGCCGGCAGCTGTGGGGGAGAAGGCTTTAGTAGGTGATTTGAGGGTATAGACGGTTGCGCAGTGGGTAGGATACCAAAGGCCTTGATGGCGGAGGGAATGTCGTCAAACACGAGGTCGCTGGAGTGGTCTGCCATTGTGTATGTATGTATGGAAGTATGCGATTGAGGAAACGAAAGTCACAAAGAGTAATGGGGATGTGGTGGATCGACGTCAAGGTGTATGGGCGCAAAGGTGGAAGGTGCTTTGGACTGTTCTCGCTGATGACTGTTGGCTTCCCCGAAACACGCCGCACGAGCAATCATTGATTACTTGAGCAATTGGTAAGCTGCCGACCTTTACTCTTTTGTTCAATCTATATTATGAATCGAATGATGTTATATCTGTAAGATTATAATTGCAAGAGACAAGGCTCAGTCGCATGAGGGAGTTTGTCGGGCTCATGAATGCAGATGACACTGAATGAAAGTCGATGGCGGGGCAGTCGCAGCTGGAGGGAGCACTTGCCCAAACCCTTGCCGAACCCCCGAGACCTCCGAGACAGACATTTGACCATCTTTGTCGATCAAATCCTGGCTAATTGACTGTCATTTCCCTCGCTCTCTTCGTCTTTCGAGGCTCTGCTCATACTCAACTGTGTGAACATCTTCTAAAGCTTTGACTCTCTCAAGTTTGCCGCATGCTCATCCTTCAACACGGCGAGCAACACTCCTTGCTCTACATCGTCACCCTCTTCGTCTTCTAATTCAAGAGCCCACACTACTATTCCTGACCTCGGACTTCGTACCTCCAACTCCATCTTCATCTGCCGCACGAATGCAATCACCTGTCCTTCCTCCACCTCTTCTCCTTCTTCGACCAGCATCTCTACCAACTTACCGTTCATTGGCACTATGATATGCGCCTTGTCGTTTGCATCGCCCTTCTTGTGCTTCGAATCGACTGCCGCTTGAGATGGACTCGTGCTCTCCAGTGACATCTGAAATGTTTGCGATTCCGCACCTGACGTGCTGAACACGACAACAGCCGACAGCGACTCCGGAAAGTCATTTCTGAACACTTTCTCGATCCTCAGATGATGGTCCTGAGATACCTTCCCTTTCGACACTTCAACTGGGGACAGGCTTAAAGACCATGCGTTACCCCTCCGTAACATCGCTCCTTCAGCTGCACCTCCACTGCTTGGTCGATTTGAAGAGTCAATCACAGCAGGCAAGCTGGCGTTTAGCTTCTGTATGCCCTCACCAATCTTCTCGCCAGTTGCTAGCAGCCTCTGGACATTCTTCTCGAGCCATTGGTTGTCTGCTGTGCCACTCTCGAATGCTTGGTCTGCAACAATTGCTCGAAGTAGAATCAGATTGGTCTTTACACCAATGACTTCTGTGTCTTCGAGTGCTCGGCGTGCTTTGGCCACCACTCTTGGCCAGCTCGATGCTGTAACAATGATCTTCGCTAGGAGATTGTCAAAGTCTGATCCTACCACAGCACCCCGTACGATGTGTGTGTCTACGCGAACACCATTTCCGCTCGGGAATCTTGCTTGTATGATCTTGCCGGTGCTGAGTGAATACTCCGCGTGTGAGTCCTCGGCGCACAGTCTCAGCTGGACAGAGAACTTGGATGGCGGTTTCGTGTCCGCTGTGATGGATAGCTCGGCGGTATGATCTGTCAATGCTTGGGCTAACAGCAGTTGTTCATGTACCAAGTCGATACCAGCTATACTTTCGCTGATTGTATGCTCCACCTGAATCCTGGGGTTGATCTCTAGGAAGTAGAACTCCTTCTTGTCGACATTGACCAGGAACTCGAAAGTGCCTAAACCGAGATAGTTGATCCCCTGTGCCATGCGAATTGCAGCCGTAATGACCTGGACCACAGTACTTCGATCTTCCACACCGGCAGGTGCGACCTCGACGATTTTCTGGAAGCGTCGTTGCATGCTGCAATCTCTTTCCCAAACATGCTTGACACCACCTTTTCCATCACCAACAATTTGGACTTCGATATGCTTGAAGCCATCCACAGCTGCCTTTTCTGCGAATACCTTACCTGAAGGACTTTCGGCGATGCATATCTGTACTGCTGTCTGCAATTCTGCTGCTGAGTTGACTAATCTGATTCCTCTGCCTCCTCCACCGTCTGCGGCTTTGATCATGACCGGAAAGCCCACTTTGCTTGCAAATCCTCTGACGTCTTCGAGGTCTTGGGATGGCCTTGTCATGGCTTGTAAAACGGGCACATTGTACTGAGAAGCAAGTTTCTTGGCCTCCAGTTTATCTCCAGTGGTGCTGAGGACGCCATGTCCAGGCCCGATCACCATGCAATTTGCTTGCTCCCACATTTGTTGAGCAAAGTCGGCGCTTTCGGATAGAAAACCGTAGCCTGGATGTACAGCATCGATGCCTCTGTCCTTTGCTAGTTGCACTAGTGCAGTGATATCCATGTATGTTGCTGCGGAGGAGATTTCTATCGAATGATCTGGTCGACCTAGGGTGATGTGTGTCAAATCATTAGATGTATAGAGGCAATACGTTTGCGGTGGATCTAGTAATTCTCGAGTCGATTGTAAGATGCGGATTGCAATCTCTCCTCTGTTTGCAACCAGGAGCTTTTTGATGGGTCGTTGTATGACGGCAGTGGACATCGCTGTGATTGCCAGGATCTGGATTCCAGCCTTTTCTTACAACGTCGATGATGATTTGAGATATCCAGTGAGTCGAATTCAGGCTCCAAGTATTTGAATACCTCTTGAGGTAGGCATATGGTATTGTCGAAAGTGTGTAGAGTAGTGGGTTAGTACGATACCTTGATCAACGAAGGCGCGGGGTTGTGCCTCGGCAAAAAGCTACCTCACCTGTCAACATCTATTGACATGTCGAAACTCGTTCCTGAGACTCATTCTCAATTGATTACGTCAAGCAACACTGGTTTGATCAAGTAGACCAAGCTAGTGCTCATCAGTGTCACGGTCAGACAATATGCCAGACTCTAAGGACAAAACAGCAACAAGGTAATGCCTTCATCACAATTTAGATATCAAGAGACATGTTAACAACAGAAAGTGCTTCTAGCAATAAAGATGGCAGGCCGCAAGTATCAGGGCCCAATGACGAATCCAGCAGAGCAACTTCCCGTCTAGCACAATTATCCTCACACATAGTCCCACCGCCCTCTAAACAGCGAAAGACAAGACCAAAGACGAAGAATGCACTCCCGGCCGACTATTCAGACTTGATGGACCAGCTCACCACCATGAAGAAAATCGCCTCCAAACCTCCTGAGAACTCCAAAGGCCACTCTCGCCAAAAAGCAGCTGGAAAACTGTTTGCTCGCGAACGCATCACTCTGTTCCTCGACAAAGGCACTTTCAAAGAAGTGGGTGCTGTATCAGGGACAACTACATGGCAACAGTCTCCTTCCAATGTATTGCAAGAACAAGTCAAAGACTTTGTACCTAGCAATAACCCTCAAGGCTTTGGAAAGGTGACTTGTCCAGGGACGAAACAGCAAAGAAGAGTATACATCACCGCCGACGACTTTGCCATTCGCGCTGGCCATGCCGATGGATCTAGTCATCTCAAAACCCTCTATGGCGAGGAAACAGCACTAAAACTCAAGATTCCTGTTGTCAAACTCGTGGATGGATCTTCAGGCGGTGGTAGCGTGACGACAATAAAGGCGCAAAAATGGTCTTATTTGCCGCCCTTGACGAGTTTTCCGGCCGTGATCAAACAGTTGAATGCAGGAATACCGAATCTAGGTGCTGTGGTGGGTCCGGCTATTGGCCTTGGTGCTGCTCGTGTGGTGTCGACGCACTTTTCGGTCATGGCGGCTGATGTGGGAAGTCTATTCAATGCAGGTCCTAGTGTTGTTGCGGAAGCGACGTTCGAGGAAGGTCTAACGCTGGAAGATTTGGGCGGGTGGGAGGTACATTGTCGAAATGGGACAATAGATAACCTGGCTCCCAATGAGGCAGCTGCGTTTGAGCAATTGAGAACAGTCTTGGGATACCTTCCTGATTGTGGAGATCTACAGCATCCTCCTGTTTTGGCAGAAGATTGGTCCGGCGATATCACAGAGAGGGAAGACTCCAACCTCCGCAGCATCATACCAAGAAAGAAAGGAAGGATGTACAATCCCTACACCATCATCACCTCCGTCGTCGACAAGACCTCTTTCTTCGAAATTGGACGTCTCTGGGGCACAACCGCCATCACTGGTCTCGCACGCCTCGGTGGCCGCCCGGTAGGCATCATCTCCAACAACTGCGAATCCTCCACCGGAGGTGCCCTAGATCCCCTCGGCAGCCAAAAGCTCAGCCGCATGATCAAATTTTGCGATGTGTTCAATCTACCGATCCTCCAATTCGTGGACATACCCGGCTATGCCATAGGGACAAAGGCAGAGCGAGGAGCAACCATGAAATGGGGTGTGGAATTGGCACAAGCTTACTATGCATCCACCACACCCATCTTCTCTGTGGTCACGAGACGTTGCTATGGTATTGCTGGAGGCGTTATGATAGACTCGCGGTCACCGAGGTCACTAGTAGCATGGCCAAGTGGCGAATGGGGATCTCTGCCGCTGGAAGGAGGTATTCAAGTTGCTCATCGGGCCGAGTTGGCTGCGATTGCAAAAAGTCAAGGTGAAGAGGCGATGAAGAAGAGATATGCAGAGTTGGATGCAGAGTATCGACGCTTGATGAACCCTGTCAGAGCGGCGAATGCATTCGGTGTTGAGCAAATCATCGATCCAAAGGACACAAGGAGTGTGGTCTGCGCTTGGGCAAAGGATATGTATGGTCTGGTCATGGTCGAAAGACTTGAAGACCGTAAAGCGAGGAGGATCGTACCTACATTTACTTGAGTTCTCATTTTGCTCCTTAAAGATCAGATTATGCTGTCATCATCCGGTTGTTGACCGATGTCAGCGAGTTGGTTACATGATTGATGATCGCTCCTTCCAGCGGGGTAGCGGGAGGAGTGCTTTTAGCCACATGACCTTGCTTATGACACCTTTGACAAAGTAATCTCGACATCGCTCATCAGCCTATCTCGTCAGACTATCAGACATTCGTTCTCCTCCAGTCATGACAACTAACACTACCGAAGATGCAGCGGAGCGTCAACGTCTTGAAGGGTTCTTCAGTGCATCTCGCCAGGGTATCCTTGATTCCATCAGACAAGATCCGACAAGCGACGGCGGCCTCATGCAGAACATCCAATTCGCAATCCAATACCCCCAAGACATCTTACTCAGAAATGGGATGCGAAAGTCTGACATGTACCTAGAGATAGAGCTCAAGGATCTTTGGTGGAAGACAATCGAAGCAGCAAAGTTCTATCCAGCCGATGATGAAGGACGCCAGTATAGACTCATAGCCTGGATCGCTGGAGTGAGAGGGCGTCCATCTGTATCAAGCACCCAACAGGATCCTTACGTCGCAGACGGTGGGAAAGTCTTGTGGAAAGATTTACCATTCCTCCAAGAAGCCCTCGAATCGGCATGGGCGGACCGAGCCAGCTTGTCCAAGGCTGAATGGACGAATCTGAATGCTTTTGTCTCTCGACTTATGCAAGTCACTGGAATGGACCTGATGAAATTCGGCCTGGAAACCATCCGAGAGGCATTAGAAGAAAAGAGACCTCTATTCTTGATGACTGGCGAGGGTCAGCAAGGTGAGAGATGTATAGCAGATCTATTGCCGGCTACTCTACTTTGGTTGAGGCATTCACACGGGTTCATGAAGATCATGACAGTGGTTGTCGAGCGGGCTATCAAAGAAGGTCTCGAACCACCATCAGGGTGTGGGGGTAACGTCATGCCAGGAGAGCTAGGCATGGCCAGTGAAGTATCGAGGGGTGGCTTGAGTCTCGCAAGAAGACGCTTTTGGAGATTGCGTCTTTTGGAGATTGGACAAACGGAGAGTGGAGCTGAAGGCATCAATGATACTACAGTTACAGATGCCTGTGAATGGGCGAAGAGGATTGGGACGTGGAATCTCGATTGGCCAGCAGAACTCAAAGACGTGCCTGGATGGGAAGAGGCAATACGCTATCGTCCCAATCCGATGCCCAAGAACTAGCACTGGCCAGCGTCATATTACGGAGTGCTGCCTACTAAGAGTGACTCCAAAGCAACAGATTGGCGTATTGGTCTGTCGCTCCAATATCACACTCGTCCTCCCTGGCGCAGGTACCGATAGACAGCATAGATGACAGCGCTGGAAAGCATCTGTGTTTCATTGCGATGGTCACAAGCTTGACTCAGACGTGGCTAGAGCAAGCTAACAAGCTAATGAGCTTTCCAACTTTCTCATCTCCTGGTGGAGAGACTTGAGTTCCAAAGACACCACACAATCCTGCTGCACGGTCGATGAACTGTTGACAGAATTAGTGAATCATTCCAACTTGTGTCAATGTACGATGAGTTACCCAGAAAAGATTCGGCATGCCACTCCACATCATGAAACCCTTCTTCCTTTTCGAAGATTTGTCGTCGGTGTCGAGCTGCAGTCCACCAATGCCCCAGTCGTATTCGACATCATCTGGCATGTCACCATTGAGTACCGACTTAAACGTTGGGTATGCCATGAACTTTTTGTATCCTGCTTTGGCTTCAGGGGTGAAGTGCGGCCTGAACATGATAGCCGTAGACTCTGTCTTGATCAACATTTGATCGTCTGTGAGTAATGAATAGACGATCTTGAAGTAGTCTTGCAGATTAGCATATGCTCCGTCACCTCCATGGCAATCAGCCGCTTCATTGATACTGTTGCCACCTGGAAAGTCGACCACTCTGCCACTTTCTTGATCTCGCTTGGTCATGCTTGCTAGATTCTCCTTCATCTCATCTGTGATATGGGGCGAGAAGGCAATATTCTTGATGCCCAAAGGATTGAATGTGTTCTTCTGCATGAAGACTTGTAGATTATCGCCGGTGAGTCTTTCAATGACTCGACCGGCCCAGTCGGTGCCGAATCCATAGCTCCAAGAGGTTCCGGGTTCATTTGCAAGAGGCAGAACATCCTCGAAGTAATTCTGTGGTCCTTTCCCAGTGACCTCACGATACCGTTGAAGCAAATGGCTCAACAGCTCGTGATTTGTGCCAGCACTGTGGGTCAGCAGGTGCACAAATTCGATCGCATTCCTGCGCTTATTGAGTATAGGTGCACCAGAAGAGTCGAAACCAGACAGAACGGGCTGCTCAGCGAGTTCCGTTATATACTGTGACACATCGTCCTCCAGAGATATCAAGTTCTGCTCAACCACCTGTATCGCAGCAATGGAGGTCAAATGTTTTGTCAAGGAGGCCAGGAAGAATATGGATTGAAAGTCCAGGGGGCTTGAGTCTGGCTCGAGCGAGCGAGTACCAAAAGATTTGGCGTACTCGAAGTGACCTTCATGAATGAGAATAGGTTGCAAGATGTTGTGTCGTAGACAACTCATCGTTCTTGTTCTTTGCCATCACTATAGTACCTGGAAGAACGCCATCTTGGATAGCTTGTCCGACGGTCTCCAGCGAAGACATTTGGTAGTGCTGAGATGACTTCAAAAATAAAATAAAGGGATCAGTGTGATTGAATACAGAAGGGCGCGTTGATTCCAGCTTGCGTCCAGAGAGATGACCAGAACCACGTGAACATGAGATGATTTGAGGTCCATCTGTAGAGAACGAAAATGTGCTTTATGAAATGAGTGACTGCAGCCTATTGAGCACAAATACTGACAGCGTTCTTGCCAGCTATGAGTAATCTCCTTGTGACTCTACGGTGCGATACAAAGTCCAGCTCTGTGCTTCCACGCTCTCTCCCAGATTCACTCACTCTGTCCGACAACTTCACAAGATACTCACTCATCATCGTACACGCTCATAACTCTATCATCCACGCCGGTCACCGCATAACATCCAACTCCAAAACTATGACAAACATCAGATCCCTGCCCCTCGAGCTGAGGAACATAATTTACGACCACGCCCTCAGCGACGACCACAACATCATCACCGATGGTGTACCAGCCCTCCTGGAAGTCTGCCCTGAGATCACTCGAGAGATATACTCCTACCGCAAGATCATCTCAACAATCCACATCACCAACAACATCAACTGGTCCGATGAGTCAGACTTACCAAAACACCGATGCCTCGACAAGATGACAAAGTTCAACCAAAAGGAAAATGCAAAAGGACTTGTCGTTGTGGTCAAGCCCATGACACAATCTATCAGCACAAAATTCACCAGTAGCTCGTCAGCCTCTGATACCGGTGGAAGATTGGCCTCTCTGCAGAGAAGGCAAGACACCATTCAGAGACTCGAAAACAACCATTTGGCCCTCAGAGCAGACATCTACTTAATGGAACTGGAGATGACCTTACGTGTAGCTTGCTTGACCACACTGACAGCACCGATTAAAGTCTAAATCGCATCGGGGAAGATAGTAGATTGACGTGCCGAAGTCTGTTATCTCAGGAAGCACTTTGTTGGCACATTCATGCAAAGAAGAAATCGAAGATAAGACTTTTGATGAAAGACCTCTCTTGGTCGTCCCTCGCGAGATGTTTTGGCTTGTTGTCCAATCTTGCGTATAGCCACTGAGTCAACAAGACATGCATGCAGACACTTTATTGTGTTCTGGCCATGCCATTTGACTTGTTCGACAAGCTCGAATGTTAATGCTGCATCGCGACAGCCGTACACGCGATCTCCCTCGCTGCGAAAGGAAAGCTGAGATGTCACTTCTATGGCTGCTCGAAGGGTCGAAAGCTGATCCAAGCACCGGCTATAGTCATCATATAGCGTTTTCATTGGATCCTTGAACTCTGAACGATTGAATGGGGGCAAGCCGGTATGCATACTGAGTCAGCAAGCAGCAAGCCACGGATTCGAACGTACTGCGAGGGGGGAGCATAGGCCCAGGTTCAGTAGCCAAGATACTGGGAATCGCGTTTTCTCAAACACAAAGCACACCAACTCGGGGAATAACATAGAACTATGTGGGAAATGATGTTATTGCTATAGGTGAAGTGGAAAATTGTGGGTGGGGCATCAAGGTTGTAAAGGTCAATCTCAAACGCCAGTGATATGCATGAGAAACGAGGAAATCTGGGAAGAAAAGAGAACAGAAAAAAAAGAAGGAGCACTCTAGTTTCTATCCAACCTGCGTCTCAAGTTTCTCGTGCGCTTCATCAGCTTCTTGTACTTGTGCTTCTTCATCTTCAGCTTGCGCTGTCTCTTGACCGAAATGGCGTGCATCTCTCCCTTGCTGTTCTCGCCTTCCAAGATGGAAATGTCGCTTCTCTGTTGTTCGAGCTCTTTCTCCATGAATTTCAGCTCGCGGTTTCGCAGACGGTCCTTGAAGGGGGTGGTCGAGGTGGATGAGGGGGCTTCCTTGATGGCAGCGGGCTCTGGAGGGGTGGCCGAGGCAGTGTAGAAAGTGACGCCGTCCGAACGCTTGTTTTCTGTGACGGTGATGGTGGTCTTGAAGTGTTTCTGGCTGACAGTGGGAGCGGGAGTAGCGCGGGCCTTGCGTTGTTGTTGCTCAATGTTGACGGGAGCGGGTGGCGGAGGAGCCGTGAAAGGCTTCAACTGTGCGACCAAGTCTTCCAGCGATCTCGAGCGTGGTACGCCGTCCAAGTGCTTCACATCTGAGTTGGATGACGACTCTTGGATGATTTCCCAGCCCAAGTCCGCGTCTCTTTGCTTGCTTTCGATGCCGTTGATTGCGTTGGAAAGGGTGAAGATGACGTCCTGGTTTGTCTTTTGCTGCTTCGACTTGGGCTCGAAGATGGTGTTAAAGGCCGTCATGTCGGTAGCGGGCGGGATGGCTGTGCCCAGACTGAGTGGACGGTGGAGACTGAAGAAAGATGAGAGGGTGAGATCTGCGGGACGGTGTGAGTAGGCTCCTTCGGTATTCGCTGGTATATCGGATACACACCTTGGGGGAGGATATGCTCAGTCGAAGGCACGCTGGGCAGGTTGGCGAAAGTCTCATCCTTGGCGGGCTTGACATTGCGACTGGACGAGTTGGACTTCTGGCTGCTAGAAGCGCGCGACTTTGCCGGCCGAGAAGATGGTAGATCGGGCTTGGTTGCGGCAGCAGGTTGGCGGGAACGGTTCGAATCACCGTTGGGCGGGCATGAAGCCTTGCTCGACGAGAGTCGGCGTTGGCGCGAAAGAAGAGTCGGGCAAGCCGCCGAGGATACGCGGTTGGCGACGGCGCAGGTCGATGTAGAGATGCTGGCTGACTGGGTGCCAACACGGGCGGCGCGACCCAGCTGCGAAGAGAACATGGTGGCACTGGATGGTATAACCGGTATACAGCGGCAGCGAGCTCGAGTGTGATAAGACCCTTCGAATGCGCCTTGTCACAGGTGCAAACAAAGCAAACACTCCAAATCCGTCATGCGCCTTGACTGCTCCTCCGACTCCGCCGCAACTTCACTGATAGCACTCTGCTCCACACCACCTGACTGACAGAGAGATGCCTCTAAATGGATGCCAGAGGTCGTTCCTTCGAGTCTCCGTCTTATTTGGTCGCGATCATGACCTTTCCACAAGGATACTAATCCAGATTGATGCTTGGCTTTTCTGCTATCTCGTTAGTGTGTGTTTTGAGGTCATTGTTCTCGATATGAACTCATCCGGTCTGTATCATGAACCAGTCAAAGCTATTTGCTCTTCAATGTGATGCGGAAAAACATGGGTCAGTCTCAGTGGTTGTTAAAAAGAGATGTGATAAGATCAATCTAGTTTTCGTTCACATGAAGTTATCTGTATCTATGTCTATGAATTGAATACCTAGCAACGACAAGATGCACCAGCTTACAGATATCCCATCTTGCTTTACAACTTCGCGATCTGCGCCGCTCCTGGAAGTTGCATTCCCTTTCCACTCAACCCCGTCTTGACCCGCACAGGTACTGGACTCGAAGTCCACACATCAGGATGGTTCTTCCTCGCATCTTCCACCACAGCAACATATGCATCTCTCAACCTCTCAACATCAGCAAAGTCTACCTCTCTACCAGCCCTGGCATCCCAGTACAGCTCTTCCGTCTCGAACACCACTCTTCTCAGAGCATCGCGCTCCATGCGTAGGCGATTCGGCAGTCCTTGGCCTTTCATCAGCGCCAGCATTCCCGCGACAACGGTGCCGATCGCACCTAGGGAAGCGACAGCAACATGATGACGATCGAGATTAGGCAGCGAGCCGAGTACAACAAACACAGCTGATATACAGAGCTGGACGATCATGAGGAAGAAAATTGCGACATCGTAGAGGCGGTAGTGATGTGCTGCGCGACGCTCGCTTTTCACAAGCTGACCGTAAAAGCCATGAGCGCATTCGAGGTGACGAGGTGTTGTATTGTTCGCTGTGGGAGGAGCCATGCCGAGGAGAGTGTAGACATCTTGCTGAGAAAGAGGCTCGCTGTCCGTGTCTGGATCATTGTTGTTTGGCGTTGGTTGAGGCGCAATTGGAACTTGATTGGGTCTCGGTGTGGCATCGTCAAAGCGGCGGCGAGATGTAGCTGGATGCTTTGACAGCAAAGGATCAGTTTCAGTCGCTGCTTCTTCGTCCATGACTTTTGTGCGACTGAAATCTTGATGGGAGACGATGTGGTAGACAAAGACAGGATCTTGAAGGAAGGGCGGAAACATACCAATATAAGAGAAGAAAAGGTCTGTCGCAGCCTGTTCAAAGAGTCATTCGGCCTTGTAGGCGAATGAGGTGCCTGTGCCTGATCGGAATCATCACCTCGTGATAGGCGAACACTGCCTCTCCAGGAGTGCAGGCTGGTTTGCAGTTCTATAGGCAGCTCGTGCATGATTTGGTGTTTCTCCCTGGATCAGCTGTCGAAAGGGCATCACCAATCTCGATTCTAGGCAGCTATTCGTCACAAGCCTTGACTCATCACCAACACAAGCTCAACTTAGTGCCAGACAAGAGGAAGGGATTGCACATAGTGAAGGAAAGAAGACAGAAAGGTTTTGTATGCGAAGTCAAAAGGCCTAACCGTCGTACACTTACATCGATGAGGCTACTTGAGGCTGACGCTCAGGTCTTCCTTCGTCTTTCTTGCTTCTTGGTCAAGTCAGGTTTCGTGATGAGGTCGCAAGCTGTGATTGGTCATGTGGACTCGACCAGGCGCATTTTCATGCAGCGTGTGATCATCATAGGAGCCACAGTATGCTCCACCGTTTCATCAAAGCATACAAAAGGATGCGAATGTGTATAGTGGGAGGCTGGTCCGTTTTGGAGTGTGCTATAAACGGAGGTTGAGTCCTCGGCAAGATAAGGTCGTGGTTAAGGTTTGATGTCGCGCTAAGAACGCGTCCCGTCACGTCACCCAGTAGGCTCTTATATGTTTTTCTACCTGCTTTGCAAGTCTCTCATCGCCTCACGACATGATGGATTTTCAACAAAAATAACAACTGTCACAAACGACGTAGAGTGGGCTCGAATCGTGATGATTCAACCTCGACCTCTCGTGCGGCCCTGCAACATCGAACTCGTTCTCCGCCTGATAAACCACACCCCATACCAGGCACCCGACCCGAACGTGTTCCTCCGTTGTGAACCGACAGGCCCTCAGTCTTGGACCTCGAGTCCGTCTCCAAGTGGATCACACAGTTGTCTTGGTAGCGTTGCTCAAAACTGCCACGACGCTAATCAGCACGCCCGGAAGACTAGCACTCGAGGTATAGAAGAACTTTGACTATGCACTTCTGTTTGAAAGGTTCAACAATGCGATAGAGTGCTTCTATACAGAGGATGGAGAATCATTCTCTCGTGACGAAGATTGTATGGCGGTTGTCAAACTGCTCTTCCAGAGGTTTGAGAAACCGCCATTCAGCATAGCGGCCTGTCCCAACATCAAGCCCATGTTGTTCGCTCTAGCGCATTGGATCTATCATCAAGTTCCACTTGAACAAGTTCGTTGTGCTCACGGCGATGCCGAGAAGCAATGGAATGACTAATTTGAGTAACAAACTTCCTTGAGCAAACGTATGAATGCTACAACGACATCGTGCGTCCACGACGTTAATGTTAGTAGTGATTCTGGTAGTTTGAATGTTCGACCAGGCATTCGTATCTCTCGGGTCTACTTCATTTCCAGCACCCATGCCTCCATGTTCTGCAGATACCAGTTCACTCTTTCAGCGCATCTGGCACACTCGGCTCCATCCACGACTCGGTGATCTGCACTCCAGCTCAACACCATTTCTTCCTTTTTGACCAGGTTTCCTTGCTCGTCAAAGGCTGGTACCACTTTCGCTCTTCCGATCCCCACGATGGCCACCTGAGGTTCCACGATAATCGGTGCAACAACACCACCACCGATAGATCCGATGTTCGACACTGAGAATGTCGGTTCTTGGAGGTCTTTCGGACCCAACTTACCCTCGCGTGCTTTGCCTGATATAATCTTGATCTGCTCTGAAATGGATCCTACACTCTGTAATTGGAGATTCCTGATGACCGGAACCAGCAGACCGGAAGGAGTATCCACTGCGATTCCAAAGTCATGTGCCGCCTTGTAACTCAACTCGGGCTTCTTGGGATCTGATGTATCCAGCCAAGCGTTGAGTAATGGATGGTGTGCCATCGCAAGTGAAATCGCTTTCAGTACGAAAGGCAGCGGCGTTAGTTTGTTGCCAGCCTCTCGCGTGCTGTTGATCTTCACACGAAATCTGTTTAGATTGCCAGTGTCCACTGTGTTCGAATACAAGAAGTGTGGTATCGTGAGTGATCGGGTCATGGTCTTGAACATCGCGGATTGCACTGGTGTTAGAGGCTTCTTCTGATCCTTCGCCGACTCTTGTTGCGTTGAGTTCTGAGTGGTCTGTGAGACGTGGCGATGAACGTCATCCTTCAACACTCTTCCGTCTTTGCCGCTCCCATCGATGTCTTCAACTTTAACATTGTGTTCCCTGATGAGATGTCGCACAGCAGGTGTCGCCAGACCTTTGTCGTGATTCTTCGTCCTGCTCAAAGGGCCTTTTACTTCCTCCCTTTCCACGCTTTGAGCCTCATGCTGTGAGGTCTGGGGTTGTGATGCTCTCTTTTGTGGAACATCTGCCTTCTCACTGCTGGATTCTTCGATAAGTGATTCGCTCTCAGGAGGAATGTCGCTTTGTATATCGATGTCCAACAATGGCTAAATGAACATCAGCGTAAGTACAGATATCAAAGTTCCCCGCTTGGACTCACCTTTCCGACGAGAGCCATGTCATCTGCCTCATAATACAACTTTTTGATAACTCCATCGAAGGGTGATGTGATCTATCACATGTCAGTTATCATGATCAGAAGGGATGTTTTCCAGAATATCCTACATCAGATGCTGTCTTGTCCGACTGTACTTCGCAGAGTTTATCGAATTGCTCGACACGAGCACCTGGCTGCACAAACCATTGGATGATCTGACATTCTCGAGTCCCCTCACCAATATCCGCTAGCAGGAATGGTTTGACTACATCCCGTCTGTATGTTGTGTGGAAGAGACGCTGTTGGATCAATTTAGATCCCTGTCGTGAAAGTAGCTTTGATGAAAATGAAGCAGCCATCGTGAACGTAAACGTGAATGTAACAATGCAGATATTCGAGAACTCGCGAAGCTACATAATGCCAGGTACAAGAGTGATAGGTATGAATAACTTGCCCCGGCTCAGAAGTGAGGGGTCGGCTCGTGGAAGCCATGTGACTAAGGAGAAGTGTCAGCCCCGGTCTGTGCTCGAACAGACACCAGCCGAAGACGAACATCCCGCTCAATCTTGCGCAAGCGACTCTGCCATCAGGGTTGAGAGACCCCTCCCTAAATTTCGCAACAATTGGCGCCCTAGGGTAACGCGCTCCAACGCGCGCCCTAAACCTCCGGATGGTCGCCCTTGGAGTCTGTTCACCAAATGACCACGTGAAGTAGTAAAGATCAGAGGCTTCGGTGACACACGGAGAAAGATTTCCTAGCACATTTGGAGACCTGTGGTCGTGTTTCTGTCTGTTGGTCTTGGTATTGCCAGAACGAGTCTTGGTATGCAGAGCGAGAACTCAATACGAACATCACACAATACCTGCATCGTTCTTGGTATCGATACTCATTAAGATGAACCTTAGTGGCATCCAGATGTGTCTGATATTTTTCCTTTCCTCTTTAGTATGCATGTGACCTGCCGTACTATATCCTCGCTTGTCCTAAGAACAGAACAATTGCATTCTTGGACTGGAGATCATGCTGCAGGCAAACGTCAGGGTCTGTGCAAGTCCGCATCAATGAACAACCATTGCTCCTCCTCTGAACCCTGGTGGCACCCCAGCATGTTGCTTCCGAGGCGCACGTTTCTGCCCTTCGGCCAGTTCGACTGCAGTGCGCAACAATGACCTCTTGATGGCGCATCGGTCGCGTCTGTGCCGTCGTTCTCAAACGCGGGACAACGGGTTTATCAAGAGCCTCCGAGCGATCCGACGTTTCACGTCTGATGCGAAGCATCTTCAACCGTCTGCATCAAGCTACCCTGCAAGGTATTTCGTAGAGAGGAGAGACTCCAAGAGCGACACCGCCTGCGCTAACACCATGCGAGGACAAAAATGCACCCAAGCAGGCGGTGACGAGCTTGTGCTCCCCTCCATTTGCCAGGACTCAGCGAAGCGCCAACTTGATTGCAACCACATGCACGACGGCGGGTCGGTCGCAGAAATCCCAAGGAAACGTGCATCCTCGCACAGGCGCCGCATGGAACCTCCAGTGTGTGGTATGGGTCGAGAGGCTGCCTGGCCCTATTGATTTTCCTTCTCTATTCTTAGTGGAGATGGATCGATCTTCCCAAGACAGCGGCACGTGAAGGTAGCGGTAGCATGTATAATGATGGGACAGAGTCCCTCCCTTCCCTCCGACTGGTTCTTGGTTGTGTCCTTCTTTCCTTGCCTTTCAAAGCAGGCCCCGACCCTGCTGTGTGTAGCCGTGGAGTGACGTGCCTCGCACCTATCAAATAATCCGCTGTCTTTCGTTAAGCTGACTTTGTTTCTTTTCTCTCTACTTACTTCTTACTTCCTTCTATCTGTGGCTGACCGCTATCCTGCAATATCGAATCTTGCAAGGAAGCTGCCGTTCAGCAAGATTCGCACCTTCTCTATTGATGCAAACCACAATACAAACGCTGCACTGGAACGATCATTCACGACACTCGCTCACCTATTCATCCTAAATCACGATTTCCTACTTTAATTCTTGTCGCTCGCTACATTGCCCTATTCCAAAACTTGACTAACACGCTCAACATGGGAAAAGTGTTCTTCGTCGGCTGGGCACTTTGGGAGAAGATGACCTTTGTATGCGCTCCACACAAATCAACGCCGAGCTTCTGCTAACATGTGATAGGTTCTCGCCTGCCTCATTGTATGTACACTAGCTCTCAGCTGCCCATCGACAAATACTGACTGAACAATCAGGTCCTCACCATCCTCGCCGGCTGTCTCAAACTGTGGTACACACATCATAAACTCCGCCGATATGAGAAGGCTGGTCCTCAACCAATTAATCGTGAGAAGAGCATCATCCGCAGCTTGAGTATGCGCAAAGGCCCGAAGAAGCAAAAAGGAAAGCAAAAAGAACAGTCAGCCAAAGAAGCTATGGTCCAGAAGAAACGTCTGATGGACGACGGGCCAAACATTCCATTTGGCATCCGAGCAATCGAAAGTGGTATCGAGGTTGATGGAGTCTGGATCTCTCGTAATAACACACCAGCTCCAAGCATACGTGAACCCTCCTCAAGTTCTCTGTCGGCCTATAGGCCCATTCCACAGCAGAGCCGGCAAGGCTCATTGACAGATGTTGCGATGACTCTGACGAACAATGGCACGGAGACTTCACCTTTCGATGCCTCTATCGCATCTTCCTCGAGGGAGCCAAGTCAGACACTGTCGGCGGATCGTTCGATATCTGGCGGCAGCATAGGGAGCAACCCAAATTCCCTTCCCGAGCCTGTTGCTTCGGCATCTCGCCGCTACCCTCCACACTCATACCAGAGATACGAAGGCAGCAGCTCAAATCACTTCCGCAACGCGCATACTCTGGAGACCAGAGTTCCCACTGGCATGCCAACCGGTACATGTCACAATCAAGACTCGATGGTGCAAATACTAATGGTGTGCTATAGATCCCGCCAGAATCGTCAGCCATCATAGTTCTTCGTCGGGATCATCTAGAGGTGGCAGTAATGGAAGCAACGAACTGCCAGCGTCATATCTGGACATTACAAGACTGCCACCCATCCACTCGAGTGGTAATCCGGCATTTGACGACGCTCTTCAGACTCACCGCATGTCACAAGTTGCCGAGACAGGGCGTTTGGTACCTAGAAGTCGCCGCACCGGTACCTCTGGCGACTGGACTTCGTCACCTTTGGCAGCAGGCGAGGTACACAACTTTTCTCATCCGCGCTCACAGATACCGCCACGCCCTGATTCGTCCAGCTCCAACGGCGGACTCAATCCTTTCACGACTCCCGTGTCAGAGAAGCATCCGGATGTCGAGTTCCCCGAGCCCAGGACACCCGCCTCGGAATTCAAAACCCGTCGTGGTTCAAGTGTATCATACACACGTCCAGATCCAACTGTGCTACGCGCGGTGAATTCAGGCTTTGCTGTACTCAAGTCAGGAACGCTGGACGCTGAGGCCGCAGCCAAAGAATCTGCGCACACTATAGCAGGTCAACACGCGCGAACACGATCGTCAAGCAACGAGAGTAACGAGAGACGCCGGAGTCGCAAGCTGCAAAAGAAGCGTCGACCCAGCGATAGCTCTCGGGAGTCGAAGTCTAGTTTCGATGCTGCGTCTGACCTCGAGCGAGGCGATGTCAAGTACAGCTTCGACCAACACCCACCTTCAGATCACGACATTGAACGTGGCTCGCAGATCGAAGCATCCGGATCCAAGTACAAGTTTTGATTTGTGGTTGTGGCTGGATAAGGGGAAGATGTACACTATGGCCTTGTCTATAGGCTGGGATACAATTGCTGTCTAAAAGAGACGATGCGGAAGGAGAGAAGGCCAGACGTGTTCTTGCAGTCAGTCGTCCAATGTACAGGGACAATAATAGGGTCGAAAATGATATTTCCTTCCACGCTATACCTACTCACTACTCACTACTCAAGCACAGCTGGATTTGAATCCCTCAAGGGTTGAAGCCCGAGCAAGCAAGCCACATGCGGACGTCTTTACTTTGGGACAACGGGATCTTGTTGGTAAAGGTTGTGGTTGAGATGGGGATGGAACTGACTCATGGCTTGTCATGGGTTTCGACGGCTCTAAGTCGCCAAGCGCGGGGAAAGTCGGCCAAAGGGCCGGTGACGGAGCTGGGGGAGCGGTTTTAGTGCCAGCAAACAGTCACAGCAACCAAAAAGCAGTGGATCAGCGCTGCGATACGCGCGATAACTGACTAGAAACGAGCAGCTGGCGCGCCAACGTGGAGCTCACTTTTTTTCTGGCCATTGACTCACCAGCCATCCTCCATCTTTCTTAATCTGCCTCTCCTGAACCACTCTTCCCTTCTTCCATCTCACACTTCTATCAATTCACATCGCATCCATCAACATGGTCAAGCAAAAGGTAGACAATCGTGCACGCTGTGTGCTATCTGTAGCATTCAATTGACCCGTGTGTACAGGTCTGTCTCGCCTACTCTGGCGGTCTCGATACCTCATGTATCCTCAAGTACCTGCTGGACCAGGGCTACGGCGTCATCTGCTTCATGGCCGACGTCGGTCAGGAGGAGGACTTTGACGCTGCCCGCGAGAAGGCCCTCAAGATTGGTGCTGAGAAGTGCTACATCGAGGATCTCCGCAAGGAGTTCGTCGAGGAGCTGTGCTGGCCTGCTGTCCAGTCCAACGCCATCTACGAGAACGTCTACCTCTTGGGTATGTACAGCACTCGCTATACTGAAAGTCATGTTCTGACCAGCCCCTAGGTACTTCGCTCGCCCGCCCCGTCATTGCCCGCGCCCAGATCGCCGTCGCTCAGAAGGAGGCCTGTTTTGCTGTTTCCCACGGCTGCACCGGTAAGGGCAACGACCAGGTCCGCTTCGAGCTTGCCTTCTACGCCCTTCAGCCCACCATTGAGGTCATTGCCCCATGGCGCGACCCCGTCTTCTACAACCGCTTCAAGGGTCGCCAGGATCTCCTCGACTACGCCGAGCAGTCTGGCATCCCCGTCACTAGCACAAAGAGCAAGCCCTGGAGCATGGACGAGAACTTGGCCCACTGCAGTTACGAGGCCGGCATCCTCGAGGACCCCAACGTCACTCCTCCCGAGGACATGTGGAAATTGACCGTCGACCCCACCAAGGCTCCCGAGCAGCCCGAGGACTTTGTCCTGCACTTCGAGAAGGGTCTCCCCGTCAAGGTTGAGCTTCCTGGCGGCAAGACCGTCACCGATGCTACCGAGCTCTTCCTGGCCGTCAACGCCATTGCCCGCAAGCACGGTGTTGGCCGTATCGACATTGTCGAGAACCGCTTCATCGGCCTCAAGTCCCGTGGCTGCTACGAGACTCCCGGTCTTACCTGCCTGCGCTCCGCTCACATCGATCTTGAGGGTCTGACCATGGACCGCGAGGTTCGCGCTCTCCGTGACCAGTTCCTGACCTTCAACTACGCCAAGGTACGTTTTAGCATCCAACTCTCCCTCCTCCCAGACACTTGACTGACTGTATCATTACACAGATCCTCTACAACGGTCTCTACTTCTCCCCCGAGTGCAAGTTCCTCCTCCAGTGCGTTGCCGCCTCGCAAGACAGCGTCAACGGCGCCGTCCGCTGCCGTGTCTACAAGGGCTCCTTCAGCGTCCTCGGCCGCTGGTCCGACACCGAGAAGCTCTACGACATGGACGAGTCCTCCATGGACGTCATTGGCGACTTCCGCCCCGAGGACACCACTGGCTTCATCTCCGTCAACGCCATCCGCCTGAAGAAGTACGGCCGCATGATGGAGGAGGCTGGCAAGAAGATGTAAAAAAGTTTCACGCCTATACCCCCACGATTTTTTGTAACAGTAGTTTGCTTTTGAATGTTTGGTGTTAGGTAGCTGAGGGATCTTCGGTTTTGGTCTCTTATAGAGGTTAAGGGAGAAACAATAAACGACATGATCATTTTCAAGACAACTTGCCGTGTACATCCATCCCACTTTCGCATGCACATGACGATGACAACGTATCTTGTAGACTTCACCACGTATAACCCATAGGACGATTCTGATGATTAGGAATTATGCCATAGATAAGGGACATCTCTCCTCGTGTAGCGACGTCGGAGTGTGGATCTCCAGCCGTGCATTGACCAAGTCCACACAACGACGTACTACCCAACTCATGACCATTCAAGATATCAACTTTCTCTTTGATCACCTTCGAATACTCAACAAAGCCAATCAAAAAAAAAAAGAAACAAACAACCCCTCTGCAAATCTCACACCAACCATCAAGAATTCGCCAATCTCGCAATTTCAAATCAAGCACAAGAGCAAGAAAAAGATGCCAACCCTCCGCGTAGCCATCCTCGAGTGCGATACACCGCTAGACAAAGTACTCAACAAATACGGCAGCTACGGCGACATTTTTACTGCACTCCTGAAACAAGCCGGTCAAGAGTTGACGGAGAGTGGAGAAAAAGTGCAGGTGGAATGCACGAGTTATGATGTCGTAGACAAGCAAGAGTACCCCGAGGACTTGGACAAGGTAGATGCTGTGTTGATGACAGGAAGCAGTAAGTGTTTGTTATCGTTCGTCTGGTGTTTTCGATTTCCGAAAGGAATGATATTTCTAGGAGTGGTTACAATGGACAAACCAGGAGGCGTTGTACTTCAGATGAATTCAACAAACTAACTTTGCCACAGAATACAACTCCTTCGACAATGACCCCTGGATCCTCAAACTAGTCGACTTTACAAAGCAAATCCTCGCCTCTGGCTCCCGCATCCGTGTCTTGGGCATTTGCTTCGGCCACCAAATCGTCGGACGCTCTCTAGGTGCCAAAGTGGCTCGCGGCACCCACGGCTGGGAAGTCAGCGTCACACCTCTTGAACTCACCTCCCAAGGCAAACAAATTTTCGGCGTCGACGCTTTGGTAAAGACATTCCTTTCCTTGCTACCGTTTCTCCGGAAAAAAACACTGACATTGTGGCAAAACAGAGTATACATCAAATGCACCAAGATATGGTATACTCATACCCAGAAGGGGTTCTTCCATTGGCACACACGGATCGCTGTGAGAATCAGGGTATGTATGCCAAGGGACGCTTGATCACTGTGCAAGGACACCCAGAGTTCAACAGGGAAATGGTGACGCATATTTTGACGGCGAGACATGATGCCGGTGTGTTCAATGACGAGATTTATGAAGATGGCATCAAGAGGGTGGGGGAGACTCATGGTGGTGCTGTGATTGCAAAGGCGTTTTTGCAGTTTTTGATGACATGAGAAAGGTTAAGATGTGGAAGGAGCGTTTCATCTCTATCTCTAGGTGTCGAACTCTTTCCAAGACGCGAGCTCTGCTGCCTACACGTGTGACACACACCTGCCTATGCCAATCTCAAACTTCCGACATCTATCACCCTATCCACTCAATCTTGCCCTCTCAATCTTCCAAATCCAGGCGGCGGAAGTCTAGTGGTCAAGACACTTGCATCAATATGTCTTGCAAACACAAGCTTTCCACCATCTACAGCTCTCCGTTGGAGAGGCTGGATGGAGGAAGATGCAGAGATCGTGGGTTCGATTCCTACCCGCCGCACAATATTTTTTTTGCCATTCTGCTGTTAGCACAAGTACGTCGAGGATATCTTGACCCTGACAAGTTACTCGTCAGTCCCGAGATACGGGTATACGCATCACAATGTCACAAGTGCTACAGAGCATTGTTCTGCGGTCACGGAAATGTAAAAGGCTTTCTAGAGAGAGGGCAATACCCCGCGCAGAGACGATATCGCAGGGTGGATCCATGCCCGGGTCTTGGGATCAGAACAGCAATTCTACGTCTCCATAGCTCTTCGAATCCACTATCCATAATCGTGAGAATGAGAGTGGCGTTTGAAAGCACCGAAACACTTTTCCAAACACACGGCAAGGCAGTTGCAACAAGAGTCTTATGGTTTTCGAGATGCTGGAGTGACAATATGTACTCTGATACAGAGTTTTACCATATACGGACACCAAGAGCAGAGCTAAGATATTTGAAAAATATTTCTTTTGAATAAGCTCATCGAAGAGCACCCAGATCTAACCACATACTCAAGTTCTTTCAGACTATGTGGTGTCGAACAATCCGGCAGAGAGGAGATGTATGTAAAGGCAAAACGCAGCCGAGACCAAACCAACAAACGCATGAGAGGGGACAGACAACTTTTTTTGCCTTCCTTGCTCCCGGATATCTTTGTACAATGAGAACAAACCAAAACCCCATCCTAACGCCATGTTTCAATTACAGAACCTCGACGCCTTTCCAGTCCCTGTGATCGTGTTCTCCGTAACAATTCGCTCCAAAACGCTAAAGAAAAATTTGAAGTGAAAGATTTTCTGAACAAGTGTTGAAAGACAGACTATGGTCTGCCACCACTGATGAGCTCAACAATCTTGTTGGCGACAGCGGTGGGGTAACCTCTGCTAAGAGCCTCGCCAACGACGGCCTGAGCACCCTCGCGGTCTTCGACAGCAAGGTGAGCGCGAACCATGGCTTCGTAAGTGCTGGGCTCGCGGTCGGCGAAGTTCACACGATCGAAAGCCTGGCGAGCACGTACGATATCCTTCTCCAGTGCCCAGCCATGAATCAAGGCGTTGGCAATGTAAGGAGTCATCTCGACTCTACGAGAAGCCATGTGAGCGAGCAAAGGCTCGGCATCGGCCACTTGACGGTTTGCAACGAGAGACTCGAACATGGCTTGGTAGACGCAAGGCTGAAGCCTGACCTTGGAGTCCGAAGCAACAGTGTCGAAAAGAGCACGAGCACCAGCCATGTCGTGCTGCACACAACCCTTGGCGTGGATCAGCGCAGCGTAGTGAACGGCCTCAGGCTTTTCGCCAGCAGCACGCATCTCAGCAAGGACGGTCTCAGCCTCGGCCATGTGGAGTGGCTCAAGAGTAGCGTGAGTGTCGATCAGGAGCTTGTAAGTGTGCATTGTAGGCTGAATACCCTTCGAACGCATGCGCTCGTAGTAGCTCAGCACCTTGCTACGATCGCGCTTGGTAGTCAGGAAGTACTGCATCAAGCTGTGGTAAGGTGCAGGGCGAGGCTTGTAGTTGGCACAAGCCTCCATCTCCTCAAAGATCTCCTCGGCGAACTTCTCGTCACTGACACGGCAGAGAGCATTGACGATGGTGCCGTATGTGACAGAAGTAGGCCGAATACCAAGGTTGCGCATCTCGGCAAAGTAGAAGAGACAATCGTCAATTCTTCGGGCCTTACCAAGCTTACCGATCAACGCATTGTAGAGGAAGGAAGTAGGCTCAACACCTTCAGCTTTGGCACGCAAGAAGATTTTGACTGCTTCAGTAGCTTCATCAAAAGTCTTGGTGTTCTCCTTAAGAGTTGTGATGTACAGTCCGTATGTGTTAGCAGATGGAGAAGCACCCATATCAAGCAAGTCTTGGTGGTACTGAGCGGCGAGATCGCGGCGGCCAACGCTCAGGCAAGCTGACAGCATAGCATCGAGAATCGAAATCCATCCAAATCTAACCACGCGGTACTGAGAGAGGAAAGGTACATCCTGCTTGGCCATTTCGAGAATGTCGCGGCAGAGGTTGAATTGATTTTCCTTAGCGGCAGCCGTGATGAGCTTTGAGTAAGCAAAGAGTCTCGGGACACGACCAGCACGACGGATGTTGCGGAACTTGGCCAGAGCCTCGTTCAAATTGGTCGCGGACTTTCCATGAGGCTTTTCAAGTAAGTCGGTAATGGCGACCGAGGCCTTGTTATCAGTCCTGCTGGCATAAGGGTCGAAAGCGTCATCGAACACAGGAGAGACAGGTGCTTGAGGGAAAGCGTTGAAGTTGATGACAGGTGGGTAGACAGGCGAAGGCAGAACGGGATAGCGGTAGTTGTTCCAGAGGCGGCTGAGATCACTGCGGTCCAGGTTGATCAAGGTCTTCTCAATCAAGTTCTCGGTGGACACATCGGGAAGGACGGCGCGAGCGACGATGTTCTCAAGGAGGCAAGCGAATCTAGAATCGCCAGCGATTTCAGGAGCAGACTCGTCCAGGATCATGCGCGACTGAATCTTAGTCAGAAGACCAATGTCACCAGCGTTGAGCTGCGAGATTTCCTGAGGACCAAAGGAAGCTACAAGATGCTCGGCGATTGGGTTGATCAGAGCACCATTGTCGACCATCATACGGAGAAGCTCGATGCTGGCGCCAATCTCGAGCATATTGTTGTTCTTCTTTAGAGCAAAGTTGCCAAGAATCTCAATAACGTCCTCGATCTTTTCAGCAATCTCGCTGTTGGCGGAGGCTGAGTTTTGAGCATCTCTTATGCGGCTCAACATGTGACGAGTCTGTGCAATACCACGGGTAGCAAAACCAATACTGATGAGAGCAAGAGCACGCATAGTGGCCGGCTCAATGAAGGCCGGAGTAGCCATGGAGTTCTCGAGCACACGCCAGTAGGGCTCAGCTGCATCGAGGTTTGCATTGCGGACGTGCATCGCGAGCATTACCATGGAGGAAGGGGCCAGATCAGCACCGAGTGCAGTAAGAGCGTTGAAAGCCTTGGTACCCTCGGTTGAATTGTTGACATCGGCAGCGGCCATGATAATAGAGTTCAAAGCATGAACGGAAGCGGCGCTCGATATGCTAGAGAGGATGGTGGAAGCTTCCTTGAAGTCGCCAGCCTGGATCGAAAGAGGAAGGAAGGACTCGACGAAAACAGTGTCTCTGATGGCTTGACGCTTGAAGGCATTCTGCTCTTGAGACTCGATCTCGCGCAGGAACTTTTGACCACCAGTCAAGTGCTGGCAAGCAGCATACGCCTTGACCAAAGAAGAGTAAACAGCTTCGTCCAATCTTGACATGTGGTTCATGCCAGCATCGTTTTCAATGGCCAGCTTCTTGTAGTTTTCGTAGCAGTCCACGGCGTTGCGCAAGTCTCCTGCAAGCGCAAATGCGTTGATCATGGCTGGGAAGATGTTCGCGTTTGGCACGACACCTTTGCTGGACATATGCTCAAACAAGCGCGTCATGTCAGAAATGCGTCCTTGCTTGGCACATGCATGAATCAGAAGACTGTAAGATGTGGTTGAAAGGTCGACCTTTGTTGAAGCAGAGTTGAAGGTGGTCAAGGCGATGTTCAAAGACTCGTCCTCTGCGAAGATGGCATATTCCAGCGCATCCGAGTGGAAGAGGAAGCTGTCCTCAGCCTCCATGCCACCATAACGTGCGCGTTTCTCTTCAAGAACCTTCTTGGTAGCTGAAGCCTCCAGAGCTCTGGTTGCCAGAACATTGATAAGAGCAGCATAAGTTTCTGCATCCGGGACTACTCTGCGACGGAGCATGTCCGAGTAGACTTCCAAAGCTTTAGGAACCTTTTGGTGCTTGCCAGTGGTAAGCTCAATGGCAGAGATCATCAGAGCACGGTAAGCTGAGGGCGGGGGTTGTCTGATGCCAGCGTATAGCATCGACTCGAAGATACTCGGGATGCGCGAATACTGCTTGTCGCGAAGCATCAACTCTAGTTCCTGTGTGTACGCATCGAACTCTGACACGGGCGCAGCAGCAGTGTGGTCGAGGATAGGAGTGGACAACCCTTCCCGAACATCGCGAGCAGCTGTGATGGTCTTCTCTGAAACAGCGTCTTCCTCAATCGCGGCGCCGACAGAAGCCTCAACCTCTTGCTTGGTCTTGCTGATCGCCTCGGCGATCGCCTCGTTGACTTGTGCAAATGCAATAGCGGCAGCTTCCTGGTTGTCGATGGCCTTTCCAAAATTGTCGACTGCGCTGGTCGTGTATGCGCGCTTCAAGTTTCCTCGTTGTGGCGCATCTTCCAGGCTCTCATCCACCTCCTCGATGGCGCTGCTTTCTTGCACATCGTCCGCCTCCTTGCTTTCAGCAGCTCCTGGGCCCGAGTATCCGATCAACTTCTGGAACTGAAACTGTTGCCATTCGCGGAGGTCGCCATTCTTGTGGTGCTTGTGCCATGCCTCGTAATATTGGGCTAGACCGTCGTTGTTGATGTTGTCCTGACGGGCTGCCTGGGTGCTTGCGTGTGTCGGCACATGTTGTACTTGAGATGTGCTAGTGTTACCGCCAATGCGATGGATCCAGTTGCTTGCGAGTGGTGTAACACCGGTGTTCTGCGAGGCGTAGGAAGATTGAGAAGCGGCGACGACAGTCTGAGCGTATCCGTGGGTGAAAGATTTGAATGCTGTACCAGCAAGACGAGAGATTCCGACAGTGGGCTTAACGAACACCATCGAGACGGTGATTGAGGTCCCTCAAGTTGGAAATATGAGACTGGAATGATGGTTAGAAACTCGCCATTGGACCATGCTTTTAGCCAGATTCAGTGATAAATGGATGAAATTGAAGACAAAACGAATAGTAAGAGACGCAAGACTGAAAAGACATACCAGATAGTTCTCAAAAAGAATTATTGCAAGTTCATCTGACGATTGCTTGATCGGCAGAGGACACGCGAAAATGCAGTGCGGGAGGTACAAAATACCTTGGTGGCGTGATAGTCGATGAATGTCACGAGAGAAGCGGAAAGACAGAATTACAATCGCACCAAAACCCAAGCGCAAAAGAAGATCTGATAAAGCGAGAGAATGAGAAGCTGACTATGACTGGTTTTGCCTGGCGAAAATGTTCAGGCAACCGAATTATGGATGACGATAACGGATGGACTGTGGGAGCTTGTCGCGTCCATCGGACTTCATTCACGAACTTGGGTCGGAGACTCGGACGAACTTTTGACGCTGCTAAAAGGCAGGATCAGCCCGCGCATCTGTACTCAAAATGGTAATTTCGAGCGCCTAAATAGCTCTATTCCACATGGTCATCAGTATTTTACGACAAGCCCTGCTCAATAGCTCGCCCTACATGGCCACGCCGTCAAACCGGCCGCTAGCACATTCTCCCGCAGCTTCCGTCCAACGGTCAAAGGAAACTCTCGGAATCATCTGCGCACCGCAGACCCCGATTGCTCGATTCTCTACTCGACGAGAAGCTTCCACAACGACCACCACCAGCCGGCTCTTCATCGTCAATTCCCTCCTCACTCTGGTCTGCTGACTGGTGTCCTGCCCCGGCCTTATTCAATCGAGCCGTGGACTTTTCGCAGCAAAAGAAAGATTGCAGTACCGCGTCTCCTGCTGTTGTGCGGCGTTCAGGAGGGACAAGGGTTTTAGGATTGTTTCCCTGAGCGGAAGAGGAGGGGTCGCTTGCTCTAAGTGCACACTGTCTTGGTCTGTTGTCTAGCCACTTCTGCTGTTGCTGCTCAGCTTTCCCGTCACCCAGACGATCCGCATCGCTTCTCCTAAAGATTCACCCTGCATCGTTCGAAACGACCATGAGTCCAAGTGCTGTCGCTGTGTCTGCGCCTGGCAAAGTCTTGCTGGCCGGTGGTTATCTCGTGCTCGACAGAAAGTACAATGGCCTTGTCTTTGGCCTGGATGCTCGTATCCATGTCTGTGTGAAGCCCGTTGCATCAAGCTCGGGGGTCACCTTCTCTGAGATCACAGTCAATTCACCTCAATTCCAGCACGCGGTCTGGGAATATGGTTACCGCTTGGCCGATCAAGACGGGGGCGTCAAAGTGACTCAATTGAGAGTGTAAGTGCTAAAGCTCTTTATTCATGTTATCAGTGCAAAATAGGAGAGGCTGCACGAGCAAGAGACCGTAGGACGGAAAGTGTCTGTACCGACTTGCCGGGCTCTCAATAATTATCTGAGGCGAGGTGCCTCGGAAGAGTGTCTCTCCGAGATGGAAGAGGACATACAGATTGCTTCGTGCACAATCGTGGAATGCTCGTGGGAGCTCCTGATGGCATTCTATGCACAACAAAGTTCATTCGAGTTCTAGCAAGACCCGACTGACTGACACACTTGAACCTCTAGGAACGCTGACTTGAAGCTGAACCGCAACCCATTCGTGGAAACAGCTCTGGCTTATGCCCTAAGCTACATCTCCAGTGTCGGATCGTCCAATATCTCGCCTTCATCAATCACCATCCTGGCAGACAACGACTACTACTCTACCTCTTCGGCGTCATTAACTGGTGCAAGATTCCATGATTTTGGTGTCCCTCTACCGGAAGCCAACAAGACTGGACTAGGATCCTCGGCTGCTCTGGTCACTGCATTCACGGCTGCCGTACTCAGCTACTACCTACCTCAAGATGTTTTTGACTTGACCACTGAAGCTGGGAAGCGCAAACTACACAACTTGGCACAAGCAGCTCATTGTGCTGCTCAGGGCAAGGTGGGCTCTGGCTTCGATGTGGCTTCTGCAGTCTATGGCAGCTGTCTATACCGAAGATTCTCGCCATCAATTCTGTCAGCACACGGAGAACCGGGTACGCCGCAGTTTGCCAAACAGCTGGTAGACATTGTCAACGAGGACGGTGCCAACGGTCAATGGGATACTGAGATTGTCAAGGACCAGGTCAAGGTACCTCAAGGCATCAGATTGGTCATGTGTGACGTTAGCTGCGGCAGTCAAACGCCTGGCATGGTCAAGCAGGTGCTTGCGTGGAGGAAAGATACTGGAGCGGAAGCAGAAAAAGTGTGGGAGGGATTGCAAAATGTCAACGAGGGATTGTCACAAGAATTGGTCAAGCTGGCTGAGAGTGGATCAAAGGACTACTCGGAACTCAGAGAAGGCATTCAGGCGATCAGACAGGGCATTCGCGAGATGAGCAAGCAGAGCGGAGTTCCGATTGAGCCACCGGCACAGACGAAACTGCTGGACGCATGTAGTGAGGTTGAGGGCGTGGTTGGCGGAGTGGTGCCCGGGGCTGGAGGATATGATGCAGTTGCTCTGCTGATCGAAGACAGGGAAGAGGTGGTTGAGAAGCTGAAGAAGCTCTTGTCTGGTTGGAAGATCGAGGGCGAGACAGATGGCAGCATGGGCAAGGTTAGCATGCTGGGAGTGAAGCAGGAGATGTCTGGAGTGCGAGTGGAGCAGGGCAGCGACTATGTGGAGTGGTCGGAGTAGACGTCGTGGAGGGTTGAAGACGATGGATGGCGTAAAAAGTGGAGCCCAGTACATGGATGGGCACTTGAGGTTGGAGCAGAGAAGGAGATGTAGGTTGTATATAAATGTGTAATTGGACGTTCTAGATGGCGTGTCTGAAGCCTCAGGAGCACAAAGAAGAGTGGTCTGGAAAGGGCGCAGAGAGCCGAATAGAGTTTTGGGTGGAAGGAGCACTCGGGAGTCGGGAGGGCGGTTTGGGTGGAGTCTGGGGTTGTTACGGCGGGCGTCATGTGCGTCGTTGTCGTTGTCGTTGTCATCATCGTCGCAATCGTCGCACACTCATCACCACCCTCTCATATTGTTCCATCGGGTCTGCAGTGCAAAGGAGTGAACCACGCTCGTTTTCTGCTGCTTGACCACTCTGTCGCCTCCCATTGCCGCCGTGTCTTTGTCGAATCCTGCCTTGGCCTGACTCAACCGCCCACCCGTCGAGTCCACGCCCGAGTCCACACCAACCATTCTGTATATAAGCTCCGGATCGAGTCTTTCCACAAAGAGAAAACATGGACTCTCACACAGACACGCATGCGACGGCAACAGCGACGTCGGCCGTTCTCGCTCAACCCATCCATGCACAACCATCATCCGAGTCACAACAAACTTCTTTCTTCGCCGCTCCCACCTCCTCGGCGGTCGAAGCCCCTCGAATCACAGATCAACCACGATTCGTAGATGAAGGCACCGATCCTCTGCCGCCAACACCGCTCGAGATGCCTTCTCCTGCATTCGTTCGCCGCGAGACGACCGAGCCCATAGGCCCCTCGACCGACTTGCCCACTCCCATGCCAACGACGCCTGGCTTTGGCCCTCCCAGCGGTCCTGTCATTACGATAAATCTGCTGCTGAGCAGCACCGGCACACGCCACCCCTACCGTATAGATCAGAAGTATTTGGCAAAGCGCAATGTCACGGCCGAGAACGAGACTGGTGAATTCGATCCTTTCGTTATCAGCGTCTATACTTTGAAAGAGCTGATTTGGCGAGACTGGAGAGAAGGTAACATGTTTCGACTATCTGTGCTGACGGTGAACCAATCACTGACACTGTCGTGATTCCAGAATGGGAACCGAGACCTTCGTCTCCTGCAGCAATTCGATTAATCCACTTTGGACGTTTCCTCGACGACAAACTACCGCTCAAAGGTATCTCTCAAACCGGTCATAACGAGTTTGTCTATTTCCAGCGCTAATCGAGTATAGAATGTCGATTCAGCGACTCTGCACCTAATGTCGTACACATGAGCGTCAAACCCCAGGAAGTCATCGACGACGAAGAGAATGCCAAGTCAGCAAAGGGCAAAAGCAGCGGCGGTGGCGGTGCCAGGCCTCGCTCGCGGGGCGATGGTGACGAGCCAACAGCTGGCTGCCGATGCATCATCCAGTGATTTCTCCTCTGTTCTTTCTTCTTTCCCATCTTCTTCTTCTTCTTCACTCTGATACCCCCCTCGCAATACTCCTCCCCTTCTCCTTTCTCGCCCTTCCACAGACTCCGCTTGTTCTCATACTTTTCTCCCTTTCTCTTCTCTTGTACATTGGCGTTTTCGTCACCCGGTGTAAAGGACCAACTTTCGATACATGGGTCTGGAAGGGTGGAAAGGAAAAGGGGTGGAGTTTTCGTTCTTGTGTTTTTCTTCGCCTTCTTAGACATATATTGCACCCCCGATTTCTCTATCTGTCTCCTTTCTGGTTACGGAGCTCTCTTCTCTTTCCATGTCCATATCTATGATTTATTTTCTTTGTATGCATGCGGAAGATCCAGCGTGATCGTTATTGTCTATACCTTGATTTTTGCCCAGATTGTATTATAGAGGAAATCGAAAGAATGAGGCTTACGTGTTGACGATATGATGAATGTTTCTCAAAGTGCTATGACTCGAGAATTTTGGGAAATGCATGTCCAAGATGTTCAGGCGTGGCCAAAGGGACATTCGAGGGAGTGGTTGGTCGAGATGTCACCTCGCGATGACATGTACGATCTTGTAAATGTGTTTCGTTGTTTTCATTACTGATGCTGGTTCAAAGTATAAGATGATGCTTATGCCTTTTTCCTACTGTGTCTTGGTGCAAGTCCTGCCTCTCGAGTTCAATACTATGGTCTCGATTGGAGGAGCTCATGGCAATGTATGTTGTACAGGATGGTGGGATCCAGTGACCCTCTTCTTTCATCATGCCTCTTGTGCCTCTTCTTTCCCACTTAAAGTATCGATGCCTTGGGGATGACCCGACTCGTCTGTTGTGTCGTGGCGTATGACCAGGTCCTCCTTTACCAGTTCATCTTGAGTCTGTTCTCCATCTCCGAGTGGAAGTCGGGCGCATTCTGTGTCTCGTTGCCTGTGTCATTCATCATTAGCCATTTCCCTTTTTCCTCCTCGCCCTTGCACAAGAAAATAAACACTCACCATTAAACACATCCTCCCAATCAACACTGCTGTCCCTTCCACTCAAAATCTCCTCGTGCACGCCTTCACCCTTGTATCCGAGGACCGCGGGCCTCCACTCTCCTTCTTGACAAATCTTGACTTCCATGCCGCGGCGGATGGGCTCGGCAATGCCGAATTCGCGGCGCAGCATGCTCATCTTGAGTGTGTCTTGGGTCGAGCGCCAGTTGCT